>QEPC01012378.1:567529-596507 GCA_003113815.1 Sphenodon punctatus
GATGTTAACCCTGGGAACTCCTTGCTGCTGTGTTGTGCCAGTGTTTTGCCATTGTTTCCCTGTGTTTGGGGTTTATACGTTATTCATTTTAAGCTTGATGTGCATTGTAGACTGTGTTTTCTTCCATCTGATGTTAACCCTGGGAACTCCTTGCTGCTGGGTTATGCCCTTGCTCCACCTACCATTACCCTGGCTCCGCCTACCATTCCCTGGCTCTGCCCACCAGCCCACCGCCCACCGGACGGCCTTACTGCCTCTCCAAACTAAAAACCCACCAGCCGCCCCTGTTACTTGGTGTGGTTTTTTTTTTCTTCTTCTTTTCTTCAGATTTCCAGTTTATTTTGTTTGGTTATTTGGATTGGTTATTTGGATGATTTGATTTGTTATGCATGCACAGTGGCTCTAAATGATACCAAAATTAAGTAACTGCATAATCAAATTTAATACACAAACAAAAAACAAGACAAAACAAATAACTGAACAGATATGAGAATATTTGTTTCTAATGTGGATATTGTTCACTTAATATGCAAATAACATCTGCAAACCCAAAAAACACCTATGGTTTCACCATTACCCATGACCCCGTCTCTGCAGAAAGCACAATCCTAACAGGCATCCCAGCCAGTAACTTGAGATACTCTTGTTTAAACAGCTGAGATTACAAAAACTGAAAATTCAACTTTGTTTTTTAAATATCAGTTATTAGGGTAACACACCAAGGAAGCTGCTAGGCCACTGTCTCTCCCAGAATATTCTCTATTCTCTCTGTCTATTCTTTCTCCAAGGAAATGATACAAATCAAATGCTGTCTTTTTAAGTCTTTTATTCTCTTTGCCACCATGATATGCAAATCTTAGCTCCTCTGTGGTCCATCTAGTTATGGGACAGTTTAAATCCAAGCAGACTGCTGGAATTTCCACATTTCCAATTATTATCCCATCATAGTTTTGTTGCTCAGTTGATGTGTGGTTAGCTATGAATATACTGACAATCCCAGAGGGTTGATTAATGGTAATGTATGTGTGGGAGTATATTTTAATATTTATGGGTTTTATTTACTAAACAAAATGAAATGCAGTGACAGGACAAAATTTAATTTGGCAATGGGAGCCATTTTACTCAACAAGAACATGAAAATTCAGGAATCCATACCTAAGTTGATGACATGAACATGACTTAAGTTGTCTATGGCCCTTTTTAAATGGCCTGCAGTGTGTGGGGGATGGGTGTGCATACTGATGAGGGGGCGGTGGGGCAGCCACTGTTACACAGGTGCACAGCCATCTCCACCCACCTCTATGCATGGAGCAATTGCCATTTTCACCAGTTGCTCCATGGCCCTTTTCAAAAAGGCCGCGGTAGGGGGGGATGACTGTGTGCCATGTTGGGTGTGTGGCGTCACACTGGTATGCCATCACACTGAAACACACCCATCTGCACCCAACTCCTATGATCCCCACGCATGGAGCCAGCTCTTTTTTGGCCAATGGCTCTGGGTGTGGACAATGGGTGGAGATGGGTGGAGCGCACACGCAACCACACCCACTGTGGTGGTCACATGGGCAGTGCCCACACAGCAGATCTGCTTGGGCCCATCTTGTGTGAAAAGGGCCTATATAATAAAATTATAATTGGTGGATGTGGCTTGTATATTTTGGGGAAACTAATTGGACATCCCGGCCAAACCTTCAGCTGTTATAAATTGCCAAAGCCCAGGAGTGCAAAACTTGTGGCCTATGAGGCAATTTTGCTTGGTCTGGGGCCTCTTAAATGATGACAATTCTAGATTTCATTTTTCTTTTTAAAAAAAAAAACAAAACGAAAAATGTACAGTCCTCAAGACTGCAGGGGGAAAAAAACCCTTTAAAATGTGACTGTGATGTGACCTAAAGGCTCAGAAACCAGAATGCTAATGACAAGTCTCCCATTTTTAAAAAAAAAACACAACGATCTCATTGGGACTGATCCCATGCCCTGTGTCCACTGCATGCGTCCCACGTAAACGTCCATTGGGAGTGCATTCTGCCACGCGGAGCCCATGCAGGAAATGTGTGGTGGGAGGGTTGACATTGTGACCACTGTTTTAAAATCTATATCATGATTTTATATTTGATGGGAAATATAGGATCCTGAATGATGACTTTCAAATAATTGTGTTTGAAATACTTGGGCCAAAATACAATGGCTCCTATTAACGCAACTGTTTAATAAGACCCACCATGCTGGACTCGCCAGCATGAATTCTGGACCCGCCATGCTGAATTCCAAACTGGGATCATTCCCCAACCCTGGTCCGTGATGAGGCTGGCTGTCCTGCAGATATGCCGACCACACCACTAAAGGGAATCAAAAAGGGGTTGGGGCCAGGGCTGGGCTGAGCAGTGCACCATGCACCTGCACAGCCCCACCTCCCACGCTCCTAAAGCTGCCTGCCCTCAGAGAGATGGGCGGACGCAGAAACCAATGCAGCCACTGTGCTCAGCCGCTAACAGTGGCCAGGACCACGATCAGGAATAGGCCACGGTAACAGATGGTAGTTTTGACCCTTTCCTGTTTGTGGTCAATCTAACCATGGTTCCGGCTCTGTTGCTGGCTTCAGGGCCAGAACCATGGTTAGAATTGATCCCTGCCAGGTGTTCACCATGGTGATCCCATAACATCTGAAAATACCCTATGTTGTTAAAATAATAATTGGCAGATGTGGCATTTATATTTCACACTCATCTCACACACAACCAGGCCTCCTTCCCCCTGATACTTCGGTGACAACCACAACAACTAGAAAACAACTTTGGCTCATAGCATATTAAGAACATAAGTAGTGCCATACTGAGTCAGACCAATTTTCCATCAAGCCCAGCATCCTGTCCTCCAACAGTGGCCAATCTCAATCCCATGGGAGAAGAACAAACAGTCACAATGAGCAATCCATTCCCCATTGTTCACTTCCAGCTCCCGACAGTAAGAAGTTCATCCCGTAAGCTACTTGGTTAATAGCCATTAATGGACCTACTCCCCAAGAACGTACCCAGGCCTTTTTAAAACCCAACTATACTACTGTCCCTGACAACATCCTCTGGCAACAAATTCCGTAGGTTAATTATTCACTCAGTGGAAAAATACTTCCTTTTATTTGTTTTAAATCTGCCGGCAGCTAGTTTCATGGAGTGTCCCCTAGTTCTAGTACTATTTCAGGTGCGGTCGCACCATTTATTTGTATAAAGGCATTATGACATCCTCAGTTTTATTCTCTATCCCTTTGTTAATAACTCCTAACATTCTATTCTACCCACTTATTCCTNGAAAAATACTTCCTTTTATTTGTTTTAAATCTGCCGGCAGCTAGTTTCATGGAGTGTCCCCTAGTTCTAGTACTATTTGAGAGGGGAAATAACCATTTCCTGTCTACTTGTTCCATACCACTCAAGATTTTATAAACCTCTATCATGTCCCGTCTCAGTCTTCTCTTCTCTAATCTGAAGAGACCCAGCTTGTCAAGCCTCTCTTTGTATTGAAGCTATTCCATAACCTTTATCATTATTGTTGCCCTTCTCTGTACCTTTTCTAGTTCAGCTATGTCTTTTTTGAGATGGGGTGACCATAACTGCACACAATATTTCAGGTGCGGTCGCACCATTTATTTGTATAAAGGCATTATGACATCCTCAGTTTTATTCTCTATCCCTTTGTGAATAACTCCTAACATTCTATTCTACCCACTTATTCCTTTCATCAAGAAACTATATTAGCAATGTCAAGCGTGCATGCCGGCTCATACAACATGTTCTCCTAGCTGCTGTCTGGTACACGGAACTCAATAGTGGTCTGTCTAGTCATTTATGTTGAGCATCAATGCCATAACTGAAAACAAGAGACTTTCACCAGCTTACGCTATATGAGGATCTGGACCAATTGTTTATAAAAAGTAACATACGAACGTAAGCAGTGCCGTACAGGGTCAGACCAATGGTCCATCAAGCCCAGCATCCTGTCTCTTGGGAGAAGTACCACAGGGCCAGCCCTAAGCATGTGCAACATGTGCATGTCTCACATGGCCCCATGCCAGCCTGTGTCCCGCGCCTGGGGGTGACAACCTTATGCAAATTATTTAAATTGTGAAAATTAGGCCTCACACCAAGACTTTGCACATGGCCCCGCATGGTCCTGTAAATCCTGGGGCCAACTCTGAAGTACCAAACAGGTCACAATGGGAAATCCTGTTGTTCCAGTCCCCCAGACCTACTTGGCTAATAGCCTTTAATGTACCTATCCTACAAGAACTTACCCAATCCCTTTTTACAGCTAGCTACACTACCAGCCTTGAACACTTCCTCTGGCAGTAAATTCCATAAGTTAGGGTGTTTTTACACAAGTGCCTCCCCACCTATCACCCACTATTCGTGTATGTTTCAGGGCTGCATTGGTGCCCTGCAACATGCATGATGGGTGGGTAATGACTGAGTAAGGGGTGGGGAGGTGATTGTCTAAAAATACCTTTAATTGTGTGCTGAGTGAAAAAAAGCACTCTCCGTTTTAAATCTACTGTCAGTTAATTTCATGGAGTGTCCCCTTGTTCTACTACTGTTAGAGACAGTAGATAACTACTCTCTTTTAACGTGTTCCACACCACTCATGATTATTATACGTCTATTATATCCCTTCTCAGTCATCTCCTCTCCAAACTGAAGAGTCCAGCCTATCAAGCCTCTCTTCATATGGGAGCCGTTCCATATCCTTGATCATTTTTATTTCCCTTCTCTTTAATGTTTCTATTTCTACTATGTCTTTTTTGAGATGGGGCAACCAGAACTGCACACACTACTCAAGGTGTGGTTGTACCCATGGATCTATATAGAGGCACTGAATTATTTTCAGGTTTATTCTCTATCCCTTTCTGAATGATTCCTAACATTCTGTTTGCTTTTTGACAGCCACCACACACTGAGCTGAGGATTTCAATGTATTGTCCACAATGACTCCAAGATACTTTTCCTAAATGGTAACTCCTAATTTGGAACCCAGCATTGTATACATACTTTGGGTTATTTTACCCTATATACATGACTTTGCACTTGTTCACATTAAATTTAATCTGCCATTTGGATGTTCAGTCACACAGTCTCGCAAGATCCTCCTGCAATTCCTCATAGTCTATTCAGCTTTTAACTACCTTGAATAACTTTGTGTCATCTGCAAATCTGATGAACTCACTCTTTACTTTCTTCTCCAGATCATTAATGACAGTGGGTATTTTCAGACATTACGAGATCACGGTGAACCACGGTGAATACCCACATGGTGATTGTGGTCCCGTAACATCTGTTGGGGGGAACAGAAGTTCCCCCCCCCGATGTTCACCCCATGATTCACAGGGGGGAATCACATTCAACATGCAAACTGAGGTCCTGGCTGGACCATCTCCATTTGCGTGTTGAATGTGATTCCCCCGTGATCAAAGGGACCATCTCGTCTGTCCCCTGACCACAGCCCGTAATCAGCAGTGAGATTCTGGGCTGTGGTCAATGCCCCGGGGGGGGGGGGGCGGTGTGCGCTGTGGCTGCATTGGCTGCAGTGTCCGCCTGTCTCCCGGAGGGCAAGTGGCCAGGGAAGCATGGGGGGGGGCTGTGCGGCCACACGTTGAGCCGCACGGCCCCTCCCCCGATTCCCCAATGGGATCAGCTGGCATGTCTGTTTGACAGCTGTTTTGATCCCGGCAGGGGATCAATGGGTGATTTCATGACGGGGCCAATACAGGCCCCATCACATCTGAAAATACCCAGTATTAAAACACCACTCATCCCAATACAGATCCCTGGGGCACACCACTAGTTACTTCTCTCCACTGTGAAAACTGACCATTAATTCCTAGTCTTTGCTTCCTATCTTTTAACCAGTTGCCAATCCACAATAGAACACTGCCTCTTAGCATATCTGAGACATGTGCACAGGTTGAACATTACTGCCCATTTTTGTCCAGGTATCCTCTTTCAGCTCTCTATAGAACTGAATCATTAATTTCTTGATAAGTCATATGACATGAGATGCATCAGCAGGCATTTGCAGCAATCAGGCACCAGCATCAGAAACAAGGGCAGGATTATTAATACTACACAGACTCTCAAGCTTATCGTTTGCTGGCAGCCACTCTCTGAATCACACAGATCATTCTACAGCAGAAAGAGGAATCGAACATTTCCTTGAAAATTGTAACTTCTGTCTTGCAATCATAAACTTATTGGATTCTGAAGTGTTCTGCTGCCCTTTGAGGCAAGATCAAATTGGAAAAATAAATTATGATTTTTAAATTACTCCAAAATCCCAGACTATGTGTGTGTGTCTGTACCTAGTGTATGGGAAATGCCATGTTCCCAGGCTATGGTGACTTCTATAATCAGATGTTTCCGATCTGGATCTTTCAAATTCTCATTCATTTTGACAGACTTGTTAAATTGACAAGTGCAAACTACCCAACATAATTCTGAGTGATAAGAAGTTATGATGGCTTGGACTTACTCCTCATATATAATATGTTGGCTTTTCTGCAGAGACAAAATGTTGTAGCAGTGTTTTCTGAGAATAGCTAGACTTTGAAGAATTAACATGCTCTGTTGTGCTTTTTAGCTTTAGAGAAGCAAATTCGGTTGGCTTGGAAATCCAAATCAAGATACACTGGGAGCTGTCTCTCCAGAGATATTTTGGGTCAGATCTTGCAAGGTCATGCAAGGTCTGAAAAAATTTATGACAGGTTCAGAAGAACTTCTCCAAAAGTCGATTGGACTTAATAAATAACTGAAGAACAGAATTAGTAAAGGAGTCAACATCCTGGCTACCCAAGCATCTTGGGGACTCAACAGAGGGCCTTTGACCATGAGAACCAATAGGGACACAGCCTTGCTAAGGAGAGAGTTCAGAGACCTTAGTACCTGCCTGGCACTGCACTTTCACTCCCTCTCCTGCTGTTCCCAAATCCTCACTGAATCCTGACCAATTGGAAAGCTGATGGCCTCGACCCTTCAGTCCAGGCTCCTGCCTGCACACTTCCTCTTCAGGCTGATTCACCCACCTGACCGGTCCTGAAAATCACTGCTCAGATGAACCAGGTTATTCCTAATCAGCTTTTCTGTGTGGGGGGGCTGGGGGGAGTGAGGAGCTCTCTCCTGGTCAACCCGCCTGACTGAAGGCATTGCTCACATGGCTGATGCACAACTCATGTACACCATAGGAGTTTCAGTCAGCGTGGGGAGCCTGGGTGTGGTAAGGAGCCAAGTGGTAGGTGTGCACACAAGGCACACCATTTATTTTGGGGGGAGTGGAGGGGGGTCCCACAAAAATGATTAATTTTCAAATTATAGTCTGTGCATGCACAAAACAGGCACTGCACAAACCAGCTGCCTTTTTCCAAAATGGTGGCAATGCTGATGGTGCCATTTTGGGAATGGGTGTGCATGCACAGAATGGCCCCGGCAGCCACTAAAAAGACAAAAAATGAATTGAACACCCCCATCAAGCAGGTCTTAGGATTGTCCCAGAAAGTAAAAAATCTGGGACTTCGGGTAGATCTAGGTAAAGTCAGTTAACCAAGATTCACCAGGTTGTCTATTTTTGTAGGTGCCCAGTTGTAACTCTCGAAATGGCCTCTCTATTTCTTTCCATTACTCAAGCGTGAGTGGCACTGGAGAGGCAAGCAAATACTACTCATAGGTATTAGTCAGATCTTGTGTTGCCTTGCGACTGTATTTGTGATAGTGCTTTGGAAAAATTGAATCCACAAATCTAGTTGTGTCTTGCAAAAAAAACAAAAAACAGGTTTTTACTTGTAAAGTTTAGTTCAGTTCTAGTTTGGTTACAGCCAGGGACCTACGGTTGTTGCATTTTCCACATTGCCACCAATAGGGAAAAGGAAGTGAACATGGGTCCCTGGAAAGAGCTTTTGGGGTCAGAAAGTGTCATAAAAAGACAGTCAAGAATTTAGGGCTGAAACGAGAACCAATTTATTTCTCATGAATATTTCACAGGAATCAAGAACTGTTACTGAGATATCAGGGTTCAATATCTTGGTTGATAATTTTCCTTGATATACCATTTACCATTATTGTTTACTGTGTACTGCATTCTTCTTGGTAATGTGCATGCACAAAATGACTGCCCCAGCTGTGATGCATCCACATTACCAGGACTAATGTGGTATAGGTTAAATGGTAACAGTAAACAGTAAGGGTAATGCTGTTTACAGTATATCGAGAACAATTATTGACTGAGAGAGTATTTCATTTTGGTGTTTGGTTATTACATTTCATTTCTTTGGTTGCTTCAGTCATATTGGTTACTTCAGTGGTACTATTTAGCACAATTGTGCACTCTACTATTGTGCAATAGCCCTAAGTAGTCCTGTCAAAGTAATCAGCAAACCAAAACAAAATAACCAAAAGCACAAAAGTAACTGAAACGTGTATTTGTATCTGCAAATGGCAACAAATAACGCATCACTTCTCTTTAGTTGAAACAGATATAAATACACCGAATTCTGTAGTCACGGGGAGTATTCATTTTATCTCTAATGAGAATGAAATTACAAAAGTCAATGAAAACCGAGCAGCGGAGGCAGAAACTAACAGGTGACAATGGAAATCTGAGCTCATCTGTTAGCAGGAGACTCCCTTCCACACATGACTGTTGTGGGGCCAGCACCTCAATATCCTCTCGATTCTTAAGTTTAGGGGAATTAGCTGAATTAGTTGAAATAGGGGTCCCCACGTTCCACCAGGATCTGTCTGAGATCGGATATGCTCTACAGTCAGGTCTACGTACCCTCCCCAAGCGTAGAGAGGGAGACAAGTGTTCAATAACCAAAAAGGGAATGTTTATTTAAAAGGGACACCAGAAAACACACAATGGAATACGCACATATATACTAATCAGCACAGCCCCAGTCTGTCTGGCAGTTTAAAGGGAAAACACAAGTGGTAGAGGGAAAAACAAAAGTAATGTGGTGGGTGAAGGAGGAGGAACACAGGGGGTGGGAGAGAGAGAGAGAGAGAGAGAGAGAAGCAAGAGGGGAAGGCAGGACCAATTGTTACCTCTTCTTGTCATTGAAAGGGGACAGACGGCCCATGGATCCAGCAAGGTTTGGGGATGAAGGAAAGGGGGTAGATCAAAGTCTGGGAAACCCCTTAAGACACCGACATGCACAGCGGGACCCGCATGTATCTGCATCCAAAGTGTTTCTCATTTTTGGAGGGGGAGCAAGGAGCAGTTATTGGGTTTAGGATAAAGGATTTGGGACAGGCTCAGGGGTACTACAGTAGGCTCATAGGAAGGACAAAAGGGATTCTGGGTGGGTGTTCAGGTACAACAAAGGGAAGATGCATAAGGTAAACAGACTGGGGCTAAGGGGACAAAGGACACATTTGTGCATGAAAGGAGAAAGGTTTTCAGGTGATATGGGGAGAGAAGGGAACCATGAAGGGAGCCCTAGACTGAAGGGCGACACCAAGGTGCATTTTCTAGGGATGCGCGAACAGAACAGAGTTTGGAAATTCAGTTTGGTTCAAAAATCAAATTTGGTTCAGAAGTTCGGTTCAGTTGACTGAACTATTCAAGTTCAGTCCAAACTCCGAACTTCCGAACAGATTTCAGAAATTCAAACCCCATTGAACTAAATGGAATATTATCTTATAGGGATGGGTGAACAGAACTGAGTTTGGAAATTTGGTTCAGTTTGAAAATCAAGTTCGGTTTGGAAGTTTGGTTCAGTCGACCGAACTGGTTGAGTTCGGTCCAAACTCTGAACTTCTGAACCGTGTTCACCCATCGCTAGCATTTTCACCGATCAGGCATGGGGGCGTTGGCTTGTTTGGGGAAAACATAGGGTGCTTTAGTTTTCTATGCCTTTGAGGCCATTGCTAGTCCAGATTCTATTAACCAGCGGTTCCTTAAAACAGGGAGGAGTCCCTTTCTTAACTGCCCCGTACTTACTCAGGGCTTCCTCCACCTAGTCACCTTTTCCAAGGGCAGACTGGTTTTTGCAGGGAGTTTTTTTTTTTCCTAGGCTCCATCATGGCTCGGCCACAACCCCACGGCTCCATTCGCTCCATCTCTCCAATGCCCACCGACCCACGTCCCACGTGGCATTGCTGAGAATGGGGGGACTGTCTTTTTAGGGAGAATTCCACGTCTCTGGCAACACATCTCAGAGACTGAAACACCATTTTTCTGTTTCTGTCTAAATACTATAGGGGAATTTTTTGTTGAGTCATACCAAAGACTCAGCACCTGACCACAACGATCATCTACAAGTCCTGAGAGGGAAAACCTTGGCTAGATTTTTAAAGAGGAGAAGAATCATCTAAGGGGAAAGGGGATTTTTAGAGAAGAGGTTTCGGGGAACTCACAGAGTTGGCAGCCTAGCAAATGATACAGTTCCCAAGGTTTGATGCCTTGCAAAATCAGGTTCTGGAAATGCTTTCCAAGATTAGTCCATTCTCCATTTATGGCATTTGTAGGCAAGACTCTGTTTCTCTCCGACTACAGAGTCCAGGATAAACAAACTTATGTGAGGTTTAGACGACCCACCCCCATACCAGAAGTCAGCCAACTCCATTGAAAACAGCACACTCATGCACTAACAGAGATCCTGAATTACAGAGATTCTAACAGGATTAGGGATGGGTGAACGCGGTTCGGAAGTTCGGAGTTCGGCCCGAACTCGGCCTTTTCGGATGACCAAACGTGAACCCGAACCCGAACATACCGAACACCAAACGGCGAAATGGCCGAACAGTTCGGTCAGTTCGGATTGCGTTCAGGTGAGTTTGGGTGGCAAAAAAAGGTTCACTGTAAGGTGACAGGGAGGGGTAGTATTAGTCACTGAGAAGCAGACTTCCAGGCACCAGGGGTGGAGAGGCTTGCAAGAAATGAAACTATCTGTCTCCCCCCTTCCCAACACCTTCTGAGCTAGTCACTGTTCCTGAACAGCAGGCGTTGAGTAGGATTATTAGATTGCTTTAAGTTTCATTTCAGTTTTGTACTGAAATGAAACTTAAACCTTAAACTGAAACCTTGTGTTTGTGATTCCCCCCCATCCCATAGAGAGAGAGAGAGAGAGAGAGAGATACATATAGAGAGATAGAGAGATAGGTTAGGGATAGTAGTTGTAGGAGTTAGCTTAGTGATAGAGATAGCGTTAGTGATTTAGTTTTAGTGTTTGTAGGAGTAGGCCTGTGTTATTAGAAAATCAATTTAGTTCATAGCATTTAGAATAGTTAATAGCAGTTAGATTTAGTGTAGATAGATAGATATAATATTAGATTTAAAAAAAACATATAAAAACAAAAAAAACAAATAAAAAACAAAAGAAAACCATATAAAACCCAATAAAAACAAAAAAAACATATAAAAACAAAAAACCCACCAATAACATTTCCTGAACGCAGCCGAACAGAACGGCCGAACAGAACGGAGAACGGCCGAACAGAACGGCCGAACCGAACGGCCGAACCCGAACCTGGCGAACTAACCGAACTGCCGAACCGAACGGATGAACCGAACCGAACGGACAAAACAAACACAGCCGAACCGAACGGCCGAATTTGAACTGCGATCTGTTCGCTCATCCCTAAACAGGATTAGTAGGCATCGTTGTTTTATTTTTAACAAGTAGTTTTCTTGCAGAAAAATATACTAATTAGGTGTAACTGCATTATTTTGCAGGGAAGTGTCGTTACTGCTGAAAATGTTGGTTTCCCCATGGGAAATTTCTAAACCAATTTTTCAAAATGATGTTTCATGTTTTGATTTTCCATCAAAAATGCCATTTGATTTCTTTTTTCATTAGGTAAAAATGTTGATTGAAAAGACAAATTGTCAGTTCATTTCAATTGAAAACATCTATGTTTTTTGTTTTCATATTTCTGAATTGAATCATTTCAGGAGGGGGGTTGTTTGATTCATGAATTACTATTATTTTTTCAACTTTTATTTCTGCTTATGGAACAGGGCTTTTTAAAAGGCTGTATTAAAAGAGCGATGTGATTGATTTTACAAGTTCAGGTGGACATTTAAGAATTATTTATGACAGACCAAACCTTTTCAAAGGCACAGGTCAGCCAGATGTGCTGATAAAGCTGTAACAGGCACTGTAGTCTCTGACTCAGGGTCCTGCCACCTAGCAAAGGTTTCAGCTCAGGGAAGAGAAGCCACACAATGCCCTTGCCTTCTCCTCCTGCCCACCTTACTTCCAAGCACCCTACAACCAATGGAAAAAGACCCTTGAGCAGCTGCCAGGGGCGGACTCGGAACCAGGAAGGTATCTTTCATTGCTGTTGCCAAGAATAGAGGTGGGTTTCTAGGATAGCTACTGTAGCAGCATTAAATGTGAGGTGGGGGAGAGATTTCCCACCTCAAAAGAGTGAAAAGGGGAGTGTTAAGCCTAAGAAAAAGATAGGAAACTGTCGGCTACAAGTACTGCAAAATCTTAGGGAAATGGGTAAACTTAGATGGGCTCATGATTGTTTCAGGTTAAGCAGAAACTGAGAGAGAAGCTCAAAGCAAACCCTATCTTGGATCCTGGAGTTTTCTTTAGCCACAAGCAAATCTGGCACGGTGCTTAAGAGAGACTTGACAGGAACAATTCATTTGAAATATTTAAATGGTGCTGTTATTGAATGGAGAGTGAAGGATAGAGATATGGCATGGCTGGAGTATGAAATGGATTTTCATATATTTTATTGGATTCCAGCCATGCACTCATTTTTCAGCCCTGTAGTTATTTATTGGATTTTAACACTGCAAAAAATAAATTGTTTAATAAAAGGTGAGTTTTAGATTGGGATGGTTCCCTCAACTTCTCAGTGGAGATAAAAACAACCACACAATTCTCCCTTAGAAGAATGATGAATTCCACTCTGGTGATGCTTCACCATAATTTGTAACAGCCAAGATACTCACAATTTACTTTCCAGTGTAAAATAGGGATGGGCGAACGCAGTTCAGAAGTTCGGACCGAACTCCACCAGCTCGGTCGACCAATCCGAACTTCCGAACCAAATTTCCGAACTTGGTTCTGTTTGCCCATCCCTTTAAGATAATATTCCATTTAGTTCAATGGGGTTTGAATTTCAGAACTCTGTTAGGAAGTTTGGTGTTCGGATCGAACTTGAATAGTTTGGTCGACCAAACCAAACTTCCGAACCAATCTCAATTTTCAAACTGAACCTAATTTCCGAACTTGGTTCTGTTCGCCCATTCCTACTGTAAAAGTGTAGTAACACTTCCACTAATATCATGAATACACTGTGTGCACCCTAACAATCCATCAATTTCTATAGAGTAACCCATGTACATCCATTGCTGCAAACAAACTAGAGTGAGGCAGCTATGTTGGCCTCAACTACGAGAAAAACACAATAAAGATCATCACTCTTTGAACCAATGTCTGTTGGAGAGACTAGGCAAACTTTGAGCTCCATGGAGCTCTTCAAGTATCGTTTTAGTGACTGTCTCATTAATTTGCTCCTATCTTTTAAAAAGAAAAGAAAAGACCTACAAACCAACCATGTCTTTGTGTTTGGGGAGTCTACACACTAAGCCATACATAGTTTTGCACTCAGCCCAGGTCTCCTCCATTCCTCCTGCAGCAAGGGCTGTCAGCTTCCCAGAAGTGTTGCCTCGGAAAGAGAAAGGTCCATGCCAAAAGGGGACAAGACAAAGAGACCATCCCACTGGTTTCTGATGTGGCCACTCCCCCTTTGCAATGTCATCAAGTCACAATGATCTATAGGAAGCAGGGCCACATCATAAAGGGAACAGGAGAACCTTTTCACTCTGCCTCTTTCTAACAAAGCTCTGCCCCCCCACCAAAATATATAAATAAATTGAATGATGCCCGTGGATAGAAGTAGGAGTTTTGCTTGGAGCCTTGAGAGGATTATTAAAGGCCTGAGACTCTATATCAAACCCTGAGGGGCAATAATTCAAACTGTTAACATTGCACAACAGCTGCTGGCCTGGTCTCGCGTACTCACCCAATTCCAATGTGCAGCAATTCCACACCTCACCTGCTACTTTCACCATACTCTTCCCATGGGTATGTATATATAGTCTCTTCAAGTTGCAACAAATCTGACAAAGAGCATGGAGGAACTTAAGGAGCCAGGCAACATCAAAGTTGGGAGTGGGAAGGGACAGGAAGAGGAGCAAGCTTGGAACTAGGCAGGTTGATGCCTCACTGTCTATTCAGCTGCGCTGTGCAGGTATGGCAGCTCTAGTCCTATGGTGGTGCCACACAGCTGTGCCAGTATGGTGCACACATACTGATTGGCCTTGAGCATAAGGGTCCCCACACTGCAACCAGGACTGTATTCATGAGGTGCACAGGGTCCCATGTGTTGGGGGGCTGGGGGGGCAGGACAAGGATACGTGGTGAAACGTGAAAGTTCAAGATGAATATGGAAAGCACTGGTGTAAAATATGCATCTTCCTCCAGAGAGCCTAAAAGAAAGAAAATCCTGGCCTGCACAGGGCCAGGAGGAGCAATATATGACAGAGCTTGATTTAGGGCCAAAATCTTCCACCCATCAAAGTTAATGGCAAAACTCCCATTTACTTTAATATTGGAGGATGTCCTGCCTGTCTTGATTTCAACACTTCAAGTAATCAAATATGACATATCTTTACTTAAGTTGTACCAATAGTTAAAATGCTTTCACAGCTAAAAATTCTGCTCTGCTTCAGTCACAGCCAATTCTTGCAAAAATAAAATTAAAGAAAAATGGCACTTGGACTGTTGGGACAAATTCTTTCACAAATTGCCTTTGGCAGCAGAAATTAAAGCCTGAGAGGAACTACTATGAAACAGCCAAATGGACTGCTGTCAAAGTCATTCGCTGATATGTCTTCCCAGATCTTGGTGTCCTTGTCACGTGTACCAAATAGGAACAGCCCATGACCCCTTATCAGAGAAAAGATAAACATGCATCAAGACTCACTGAATGTTCAGTCTATTGTGATCTTTTGTGGTTATTTTAAAGATGTACGCTGTCCAAAATTGGTGGAATCGCATACCAGGAAACTCATTTGCATTTAAAATGTGCACAGTTTGAACAAATCAGTTCATTTACATAATTTGACTCAAAATATGGATTTTTACATTCACAAATGTTGGGTTTGCTGTTTGCAAAACTTGAAGGGGGGTTTGTAGAACACATGATGTCCTGGATAGACTTTAGCTTAAATTCAGACATGCTAAAAAATCTAAGTGAATTGGGACCACATGAACATTTCTGCATAATTTCTAATTTGTGTTCTAATTTAATTATGCAGAAGATCACTTCCTTTATATTTTCCAGCTGTTGCAAGACTATACCTTTCTGTCTCTAACCTTTCCTTTTTAGGGAAGGTTATTTAATGGGTGGTGGCCTAACAGCTTCATGATCATCTCGACTGGGTCAGTTTCTGGACCCCTTGCAGTCTGGCTTTCATCCGGGGTATGACACGGAGACTGCACTTATGGCCCTGGTCGATGACCTGTGCTATGCTTTAGACCAGGGACAATCAACCCTGTTTGTCCTCTTGGACCTATCGGCTGCTTTTGATACCATTGACCATGAGATGCTGGTGACGTGCCCGTGGGACCGTGTCAGGGTGGGTGGGATTGTTCTTGAATGGTTCTGCTTATTTCTGGCCAGAGAAACTGATTGTGCGGTCCTGGGAGACTGTTTTTCATCTGCCCGGGACCTCACGTGTGGGGTCCCGCAGGGTTCTATTTTGTCCCCGCTCCTGTTCATTGTGTATATGCAGTCTTTGGCCGAGGTCATGGGAGGATTTGGAGTGTGATGTCATCAATATGCTGATGACACCCAGCTCTATCTCTCATTTTCAGCAGACTCAGGCCCGGCAGTCTTGTTGCTTACTCAGTGTCTGGCAGCTGTGGGGGACTGGATGAAGGTGAGCTGCCTGAAGCTGAATCCCAACAAAATGGAGGTGATGCTGGTGGGAAGGGCAGAGGGAGTGGAGGCCCCTATCATTGATGGGGTGTGTCCTGCCTTGGTCCCTCAGGTTCACAGTCTGGGTGTGTTCCTCAACTTGCAGCTCTGCATGGATGTCCTGGTGGTGGCTGTGGCGAGGAGCGCATTTTGTAAACTTCATCTGGTATAACGGTTACAGCCATATATCTCAGACTGTGACCGTGCCACCATCTTGATTACTGTAATGCGCTCTATGTGGGGCTACCCCAGGTGATGGTTTGGAGGCTGCAGCTGGTGCAGAATGCAGAAGCCCGCCTCCTTACAGGGACAGGCCACCAGGACCACCTAACTCCAGTGCTGCATTTGCTGCACTGGCTGCCAATGCCTTCTGGGCCCAATTCAAGGTGTTGGTGCTTATCTATAAAGCCCTACATGGCCTCGGCCCCACCTACCTATGGGATCACCTCATCCCCCCAAGTACTGGAGCAGCCTCTGTGGTTATCTCAGAGCACCCTTTGGGAGGTCCCCCCATGTTTGGCGGGGGGGGCACACTGAAGAGGGTGTTCTCGGTCGCCACACCTCAGTTGTGGAACTCCCTTCCGGCAGAAGTCCGCCGGTCCCCAGACCTCCTCTTCTTCAGGCATCAATGTAAAACCCGGTTGTTCCATCGGGCTTTGGGGGGGGAGGGGGGGACCTGTTATGACCCGTTGGTGTCTTATGTGTTTTAATTGTACTTGTTTATATTATATTTATATTCTATATATTTTTTAATATTGTACACCACTTCGGGCTGCCTAGGCAGGAGGGGGCGGATTATCAAATTTTTAAAATATATGATAAATAAATAAATACCTTGAATTGTGGAGCTGGAAGATGTAGATTCACAAAGATATATAGGCATCATTTCAAAGTATTTATACATTCTGTAATCACTGGCACTTCAGGCTGTTTTCCCTACTGCAAAAAATAATAAAGGATAAAAAGCACATAATATTTAGCAGTTGTATCAAAGCTTGCTGTCACCATCCACTCTACACTAGCAAAGATAAAAGTCCCACGGCTGCAGTCTTATTGCTGCTGACATTCCGGTCTCAATCAGATGCTCATAACTTAAAATTTGGCATCCCTCAGTATTGTGCCTCTGACAAAAGAAACTCTACCTTGAACTGAAGGAGGGTTGCTTTTTTTAAAAAAGGAGGCATATCTCCTCCATTTATTTGACTTCTTTTCAAATCTTCCTAAGCTAGTCCACCTCCTGAAATTGCAGATAATGAGAAACTATAACAATTCTCCCCACTCCTCCAGGGCTATTGAGTTGCTTTATTTTTGACATCCTTCAAAGTTTGCTTTCTTCCCCGTCTCCCCCTCGGCTTATTTAAAAACATATCCCCCACACCATGTGCGTCCTCAACTTGTCAGAGCTCATTAATGTATGCAGCATGAAGCTTTTCAAGGGTGATTTAAGAAAAAATAATTTATTATGTTTGCTAGTGATAAAGGGTGATGGGGGGTGTGTCTTTTTTTTCTTTTTTTTTAAAGCCATCATATTGCTATCCAAATGCTATAAGAGCGTAGCAGCCAAGTGGTTTGTAACCCAAAGTATTCCTGGCATTTATTTATTCAAATTTATATGCTGCCCTTCCCACAGAGGGCAAGAGAAAAGGGTTAGCCTCTTGCTTATTTAGAGGGGGAGAAATGGTTAACCTCTCATTATGTGGTATTGTAGTTAGGGATGTGCGAATGCTGTTTGGAAGTTCGGGCCCAACTTGAATAGTTTGGTCAACCAAACTGAACTTTCAAACCGAACTTGAATTCGACTGAACTGTTCGGTCAAATCCGAACCAGTTCGGAAGGCCAAAAAATCCGGTTTTGAATCGGTTCGGATTTTGACCGAACTCAAATAGTTCGGTCGACCGAACCAAACTTTCGAACTGAACTCGATTTTTGAACCAAACCGAACCGAATTTCTGAATTCGGTTCTGTTCGCACATCCCTAATTGGAGTGCTTTGAATGTAGTTCTGCATTTTTTATACTTCTAATTATGAAAATGCATTATGTTCTGGGCCTTGGTCCTACAAATATTAATACTTGCATCATTCCATTGACTTCAAGAGGGGTGAAACCACAGGCGGGGAAACTTTTCTCCTCCCATGAGCCACTTTGAACATTAGAACAAGTTCTGAGTTGGGTGGATGTAGGTGGTTAAGAGGTGTGATTCAGGATGAGAGAAGAAAGATAAGGGTTCAGACCCTAGACCTATGCCATGGATTCATCCCATATTCATGAGCATATGCACTCATCCCTACTGCCTTCCACTGAACAATTGTTCAGTGCTTAAGGATAGGGATTGGATCCCTGAACCAGGTCTAGGAGTTGCAGAGGGAAGACAACAAATAAAAGACAAAAAATAAAAACAACAACAACCCAGCCATAGATTGGATTTGACCCACAGGCCAGAGTTTCCCCAACTCTGGGCTGAATGCATAAAAATATCTGTGATGTTTTACTTATCAGACTCTTGAAAAAATTGCGCACACACACACAAAACAATCACTAACCCAAACACATGGGGCTAGCTAGGTATTCACCTCAATGGCTAGATTATTCAGTTCCATGAAAGATCTATTTTGAGGCCCTGAGTCGGACTTAATTGGTACACATAGGTCATCTGTTGATCTTCTGTATAAAGGTGAACTTTGATACTGGTGAACTACTGTGTTTATGTTATGCTTGGGTAAGAAGCTGGCCCTGACACTAGATTATACGGGTTCATGAGGACCAGGAGCTAGCAGCTTTCTCCTCCTGGAATGGGCCCCACAACTATAAAGGGCTCTACTCCACATAATGGACTTCATCCCCAACTCCCAATTGTTTTTACATACTTGACATACATACTTACATCTTTGGAAGCTGGCTATTGCACAAATCCATGTATCAGATTCCCAAGTAGTATTGTTTGCACGTCAAGAGATCATTTATAATGCATTACAAAATAAACAGGTTACACAAATCAAAACCTAGGAGATGTTCCACTTTTAATCACAATCAGCAAATGTGCTTTGATAGTAACCCTGGCAGCAGCTTATCAGACCTGTAAACTCTGTAAGTGGCAAGGTCAGCATTGGCAAAAATCATTTGGCTAAAGCTAGAATTTGGTAAATGTGTTTAGAATTTCATTGGCTGTCATTCCACTTTAGTCAGTGTAGGTTGTCAGCTTTAAGGAATGGAAATGCCTCCCAATCAAAATGCTGAAATACTGAAAAGGTCAAAGCAGCGGAGCACTTTCCATTCTAATTCAAGGAAAAGAAGACAAAAGTCCAGAGAGGCCACCACTCGTGACCAAGGTTGTAATGAGAGAAGAAAATGACAAAGCAGTAATCCATTTTCATGATAAATATTGTAATCAGAATGGAAAAGGGCAAATGTCCCATACTTATTTTCTTGCGAGTCTCTCCAGTGACAGTATACACCAAGGCGAACCCAAGGGAAGAGGAAAATGTCTACAAAGACTGTCATCTAAATATACACACAGGATATTTTTCTTAGCCGTGCAACCCATCTGTGAGAGATTGTTTATATTTTGAATCTGATAAATATTTATGACACCTATCACTCACTGTGATAGGTGTCATAAAAAGGCGTGACAAAGTAAAGCAGACTAAAAAGAGTTGTGTATAAATAATGGTGACTTTTCTTCTCATTCATGGGGGAAATTAGCTATGGGTGTGGAGAGTGCACAGGATGGGAAGAGCTGGCTGACTGCTTCCAATAATACAAACAAGTTCTGTCATGGAATAGCCAAGCCAAAAAAGGAGTGCCATACACTCAACAGACTTCCCCCCTCTTGAAAAACTTCCCACTTGTTCCACAATCCATGGTTGCCTTGCCCTGTAGCAATTTATTCACACAGCAGTTAATTTCATTGCATTTCAGTGTCCTACCCTTTGCACTAGGTGGCAGAGAACTGGAAGCATATGAAGTGGTAAAGATTTCACTCAGAATGTGGGATTTTGTCACTGCTGACTCTAAAAGGATATTGCGTGAGTGAGCCCAGTCACGTGATGAGGTAAGTGACATAACCAGTGGTCACAACACCCCAACATTCTAGCCATTGCTAAATGTTTTATTTATTTAATCAATTTTTATGCCGCCCCCTTCTGCTTCCGCATCTCGGGGCGGCTCACAACAACATAAAAAATACAAAATATAAAATCAAGACAAACTTTATAATAACAATATAAGAACATTAAAATAACCCAAGCAGAGCAATTAAAAAATCCTATTCCAACCGAACCCTCCACCCATCACCCATCTCCCTCAGCAAAGGCCCGGAAGAACAGTCAGGCTTTACACTGGGTGATTTCAGATGTTATGGGGCCCGTTGGCCCTTTACCGAAATCACCCTATCCATTCCCCGCCGGGATCACCTCGTCACGCCGTATCAGACGTGCCCGGGGGATCCCGGCGGGGAATCTGGGAGGGGGCGGGGCCACGCGGTGCAACGTGCGGACGCACGGCCCCGCCCCCTCCACGCACCCCACCGCCCGCCCTCCGGGGAGACGGGCGGGCGGTGGGGCCAATGAGGCTGCCACGTCGGGCCAGATTCGCCACGGCCCAGGATCCCGCCGGTGATCCCGGGCCGTGGCGCCCGACCAGACGAGACGCCGGGCATGGAATTACATTCAACATGCAGCAGCCGCCAGTCCCTCCGCTTCGGCCGCTCATGTGGTGAATGTAATTCCACGCCGTGGTAACATCTGGGGGAAAAATCCATTTCCCCCAACAGACATGCCGAAATCACAGCCACCACCCGGAATTGATTGTGGTTCACTGTGATCTCGTAACGTCTGAAAATACCCACTGTCTATGGAAAGAGAGGAGATCTAAGGTCAGGCAGACCTTCAGTGTGAGGAAGTTCCACAGCTATGGTGCAGCCATCGAGAATGCCCTCCTCATAGTAGAGACCATGGGGACCTCAAGGAGGATGCCCCCAGCCAATCAAAGAGGCCAGTCCAGGACCCGGAGGGTGAGATGGTTCTACAGATAAGTGGGACCCAGGCCGTTTAGACTTCAAAGGTCAAAACCTTTAAAGCCCTAAGTTTTATTGGTTTTGCTATAGAGCAAAATTTTATTGGTTTTGCTATAGAGCAAACTTTATTAAATAAAATTTTATTGGTTTTGCTATAGAGAGTTTTAACATTATAATTTCCTTCTTCAATAACATTTATCAGAAAATATAATGCTAGCTTCCGTGTACTATAATGAAATAATAAATAATGTGAAGCAGCACCTTGATTGAATGCTTCTGTTCCTAGCCACTGGGGAAAAAATGATAATTTTAATAATCCAATCTTTGTCTCACAATGCCTGAGCTTTTTGCACACTGTAATTGAAAGATTTCATTCATCTCAAAGACAATAGTTAAAAGAAATGCCTTTTGTCAAAGACTGGTTTTGCCCAACTTCAATTAAACTTCAGAATGACTTTCACACACCGGAGACTGCACAGAAAAGATCAATCAGCTCTGTCTTTTCTGCATCAACTTTGTACTACAGCACATATGGCCAGCATTGATTCTTCAAGCATGGCAACAAATTTCACTACACTTTTTCAATTTTCTGGCAATTGCACTTGTAACTGAGGGTGAAATTATGATGGCTTTTGCTGTCATCTTAACTTTATTCAAATATTTCATCTATTGCAATTTACTCACAATGTTAAAAAAAAAAAAAAAACTCCTCCTTTAACATGTTGCAAAAGTAAAGGATTATTCCACACATTTTCTTTGATACATAATTCCATTCAGCTGTTTCTTTTCTTTCAAATAAAACCTTAGTTTGGAAGTACATGGATGTCGCCCCTCCTCCATGTTTGGGCCTGTGTGTGGTGAGGGTGGGCAGTCCGTATACACAGACAGCGGTGGGTGGGGGGGATGGGTGTGCTTCAATCGTGAGTCTGTGTAAGCACCATGGTGGTGTTTGTGCGTGAGCAATCCCAGCACACACCCACATTCACCCATCGCACATCTGGCTACATCTACCCCAACCCATAGAGCCCTCCAGTAAAATGGAGGAGGCTCCGTGGGCAGAAACGGGTGTCAGTGGGTGGAGAGGTGTGTCTGTCTGTATAAACGGACACACACACCCCACCTCCAGCCACCGCACCAAAACACACCCCACCCCCATCCGTGTATTAACGACCATAGGCTCCATGAGTTTTGTGGGATGGTATGTTTTAGTTACCACTCAACATGGAATATCACATGATGGATGAATGATGGACGCCAATGGGGAAGCGAGGTGTAACTCAAATAACGGACTATGGGCTAAGTCTTGGGCTTGCTAATACTGCTATAAATCCAGAGAAAAGCTTCCAGTGCCAATGGAGCTGGTTTAATTTTACCACTGTTAGATCCAGGGAACTTGGGGATCTGGATAAAATGGTCATGTAGACCTTCTTCTAACATAGGAATGTTTTAACAGATGCACCTATTAGAACAAGGGAAGTGTTGCCTTAGTTAATTTGTGATGCTCAGCTAAACCTACTACCCCCCTCTGTGTTTTATGCACGTGTTATTTCTAGTTTATTCATGGGCTCCATGTGTTGGAGGCCTCCTCCTGAATTCTCACAGTGTCTGTGCCCCCCATACTGTGCTCCCTGAAAATTGCTGAATTTAATTTTTGCCAGCAGGTGGTACTGCTGTAGCTTGCTATTTAGTACATTAAAACATGCTACCACAAAGCCAGTCAATGGTTGTTCATGTCATATGCATTCACCCTTAACATTGGCCCAACAATGGAATCAAACCTGTGCAGTTGCACAGATAATGGTGTGGTAAAAGAACGTAAGAACTACCAGTCTGCTTCAGATCAATGGTCTATCAAGCCCCGTGTGTTCTGTCTGACAGTGGCCAGTCATTGATGATTCAAAAGGAAAGTACAAGAACAGGGCAGTCATGGAGTGATAACATCCACTCTCATTCAGTTCCAGCTTCCAGCAATCAGTTTCAGGGACACCTGACCAGGAGGCTGTATCCTTCCACTGTCTTGACAAGTAGTCATTGAGGAAGCTGTCCTCCATGAAATCAACTTGCCCTTTTCCTTCCAAACCCAGATATGCTATTGGCCATCATGACATCCCATGACAATAAGTGCCACAGGTTAACTGTGCATTGTATGAAAAAGTACTTCCTTTTGTTTTAAGCATGCTGCCTGCTAGGTGAGTTGGATACCCCCTAGTTCCTGTATGAGAAGAAAAGCTTTATTGCTCCCTATACACTTTCTTCAGAGCCTTTGTGGTTTCATAGACATTACTGGTAAGCTAGTTGGCTTAGAAGAGAGATGACTGATGAAGGATATGATCATTTATACTTCCTCAACCCAGTTGTGTTTAGCACCAGTTTGTGTCTAAAAATTATCTTCTAAACCAACTGCTTGTTCCATTCCATTTTTCCATTCTTCTTTACATGCCTTTTGAATCTGTCCTTATACATTGTACTTTCATTGCATGATCTCTTCCATTTCTACCAAGTTGTCTTTGAGATGGGGAGGCTGGAACTGCACACAATATTCAAGATGTGGGCACGGCATAGACTTAGAGTCATTAGAATATAAAACAGAAAATATTTCTTTTCCCTAATAGTTCCTAGTAGTCTGTTTGCTGCTTGTTCTGTTCTGTTTTTTCTATTCGTTACATGCCCAACCAAGGCATTTTATCACCCCATACTCAAGATCTGGATTCAATTTTACTGTAAATGGTCACCTTGAAACAACAATAAGCAATTGTACTAAGTTCATTTATTTATTTTATCTTTCAATTTCTTGGCCACACCCTCCTGCTGCAGCAGCAGCTCGGGATGGCTCACAACAAAATTCATAACAACAATAAACACTATAAAAGTTGAGACTGCAGCACATACTCCACCGCTAATGTCAATGAGAGCAGAGCCAATTCACTTAAATGGAAGATAAAACTGCACCCTAAACTACACTATCTGGTCCTAGGAAAGATAACGGTCGGTATTTAAGTACTTCAACAGAAACGTCTTTGTATTTCTAATCCAACAATGACCATCATCTCCTATTTGCTAATAGGAATCTACTATTTTTCCTATGTAAATCACTTTGACCTTAGTAATATTCAGTTTCACCAGCCATTTTATTGTCCAGTCACGCAGCGGTGCAATAGAGAGGTAGAGGTTGATGAACGCAGTGGTTCAGTAGAGAGGAGGCAGATAAGGAGAAGAGAGAAGTGACTTTTCTGAGGGATGCTAGAGAACATAGGAAAGAAGAGAAATGGGAGGAGGATGTGACACCCCGACCCATGGTCATACTTACCCCAGCTTGACCATGGGCCAGGGTGCCATGTCTGATCCAGCCCCACCAGATGTTTACCGTGGACTGGGGCAGACGTTAGCCTGGACCATGGCAGGGCTACCACAGGATGAGCGCTAGGCATCTGGACCAGGACTGTGGCAGAGCAGGCCATCACATTTGATGGCCTGCTCCACCTAACCCCAGCCCGTGGACAGAGCAGTTCCTGGTGGACGCTGCAGCCTGATAGGCCGCCTCACCCACCCGTCAGGGAGGAAGCTGAGGAGCACGGGGGTTGGGGCCATGCGGACACATGTCCACGCGTCCCTCACCCTCTCCCCGACCACTTCCCAGCCCTGGCCACCTGAATGTTTGTTCGGCGACAGGGCTTACCCCACCCTGGGGTGAGTGCTCTCACCCACGGGTGGGTTTAGACATGGTGGCCGAAAAGTCCGTCACATCTGAAAATACCCTAGGTCAGCCAACAAGGGCTCAATTTTTACTTTTTATTTTTTGCCTCTGCCTAGGGTTTGCTATTTATTGATTTTAGACAGTTTTTATACTGTTATTTATTGATGAATTATGTCATTATATTTTTATATGTTTTTAATTATGTTGTGAGCCGCCCCAAATTGATGTTGCAGGAGGGGGTGGCCAAAAAA
This sequence comes from Sphenodon punctatus, assembly GCA_003113815.1. Lineage (NCBI taxonomy): Eukaryota > Metazoa > Chordata > Lepidosauria > Sphenodontia > Sphenodontidae > Sphenodon > Sphenodon punctatus. The sequence continues at coordinate 592,470 of QEPC01012378.1, forward strand.
TTTGAAAGAATAAAATAAATAAAATAGTAAAATAAATAAAATAAATTTATCTTGGCAAATCAGGGACCTGAGGTACAAAGAGTCCCCTGGGCTCTACTGCTGCTAATGGATAGCTCCCCAGGAGCCTGTGGCCACAACATTTGCCTGTGGCCTGGGAGACTAGGACTAGAGACTGAAGGGCCCCGACACTTATCCTGCGACTACTTCCTTTTTCTTAAGAGCTTCTGGTGATGGAACTTGTATATTTTGTGCTTTCCAAAGATTTGTCTTTGTGTGCAATACCACACAGGAGGCATTTTCCCTGGGCAAAAGACAAATTATAATAACATGGGGAATTGTTCTATTTGTTGGTATGAGATTATTATAGTGTTAATATAGTGTTGTCGTGGTGACTATAGGATGATCCCTGGGTTTCTCTAGGTAGTTCGATGGCAGAACCGTGGACTGAAATAGAAGGATGAATGTGATTTGGATGTCTAGACCAATAAACTCCTTATAACCAAAGAAACTAAAGAAATTATAATACAGTAATCACCTTCGTATATTTTATCTTGGGACAAGGTCTGAAACGAGAAACTGTCAACACAGGAAATCTCATCAAAATAACAGTTTCCGATACCATCTTGGTTGAATCAAGAACCTCTCAGTACTCGACATGTTTTCAGCTGCCATTTCATCCCTTGATCCATTGACTTTCTGCTTATTGGGATCCCATTTACCATTTTACCGTTTACTACTTTGCTGGCCACTTGAAATCCCAAGAGTTGATGCAATACCACATTTCTTGTACTCCATTTTCCCTTGTACTTTCTTGTCTCTCATTGTCTGGTACGCAGATTCCCTGTCTCCCATGCTAGGAAGCCATGGGAGACAGGGCCTCACTCCACCATCACTGCCATTGCTTCCATTAAGCAAGTCCCACCAGTGGTGGCTTCCAAGCTGGAGCAGCAGCAGTAGCAAGATCTGGCACAAAATGTGCCATAGTGTCAAAGTGTCACCTGGGGCAATGGTCACTCCCCTTACCTCCCTCCTCAAAAGCCACTAGTGGCTATGATCCCATGCCCCATGGATAGTGTGTGTGCGTGCACACATGTGCGCGGTTTCCACAGGGCACAATGCACCTGCAGTGCGGATTCATGCAGTTTGAACGCAGCTGCATGTATTCGTGTCCACATGCAATTTGCAGGGCATGGGATATTTGTTAGGTAGTTCCTTGGGGGGAAAATAAAGGACCTTGCTTTTCGCACCATTTTGAGATAATTTTCAAGTATTGCTATGGATAAGATGAAGATTTATTTTTATTTTATTGCTGTTGAAACATTGTCGGGTGTTTCAACAGCAATAAAACCCTGCTCAAGAACTCCGCTCCTCTTCCATCCCCTCCCTCACCCTCCCACGCCTCCCCTGCTCCCCCAACCACCTTCGTCCCTTCTCCCTCACTGCTCCACATGCCTGGAACTCCCTCCCTGCCTTCGTCCGCCTTGTCCCCACCCTCCACACCTTCAAGTCCCTCCTCAAAACCCACCTCTTCCGCTCCGCCCTTCCTAACTCCTGCTAACCGTACCCACCCAGGCTTATCCCCTACCTGTTATCTGCAAACTCCCAATTTACTGTAACCAAGCCAAGAACATGTACCTGAGTTCCTGCATCCTCACGAATGTTGCATCCCTTGTCTCTCCCTCTGTTCCCCCTACCCTGTCTCCCCTCCCCCTGCTTTAGATTGTAAGCTCTCGGGCAGGGACCGTGTCTATCTTATTCTTTGTAAAGCGCCAGGTACATCGCTGATGCTATATAAATAAAATAAATGAATAATATAATAAAATAATAATAATAATAATAATAATAATAATAAATTAATTCCTTGTCAGGAATGGTCAGCTCATTGTCAGGTAATTCCTTGGGAAAGATTGGAAGGACCTTGCTATTCAAACCATTTTGAGATAATTTCCGAGTATTGCTATGGATAAAATGAAGATTTATTTTTATTTTATTGCTGTTGAAACATCCCTGTTTGATGTATAATGAACAGCCTAATACGTCATGACTAGATTCTCACTCTCACCCTGTTGGCAATGTGAAAAACAATAACAGGAGCGAGAGAGGGGGCTCCAAAGAGCAGATGAACAAGTTTCCATGTGTTGACAAGGGAGCCAACCTCATAATGAAGAGACTCACTTGACATAATGTTTTGGGAAGTGCTACAAATGGTTTCTTGGAGAGAAAGCTAGCTTTAGTCTGTCCCTTGGAAGACCTGAATTCTATTTCATGCTCTGCCACTGACTTCTCATGTGGCCCTGGTCAAGTCTTTGATCCCATGTTTCCCTTTTATAAAATGGGAGGTTGACTGTGAGGATAAGGTGTTAATGACTGAAAGGCAACCTGTATTAGAAACAAGTGTGTAGCTATAATAGGGACAAGCAGCACAGCTGCACCAGTTCCCACAAGTCGGGGGGGCAGCACAAGCTCCCTGGTGCAGATGCATCCCCTGCAGCTGGAATGGGTGTCAAGGTGACACCATTCCACCTCCTGCACCACGGTCCATTCTGACCTAAGTACAACCCTGGTTGCAAATGGGTCACAGGAACTCAGATAAGAATAGTAACAGATCTAGGACTGCAACATTCCCCAACATTTTTGATCCAAAGGGGGAAGAACAAAAAAACTCTCCCCCACCCCCAATTCTGACATAGCCACATCTCTTGTCATGGGGTTGCATAGGGGGTGGGGGCCATGAAAACATCTTTTCCTGCCCTTTCCACTAAGGTGCCCTTTCTACCCTGATTTCTCTGGGTCATCCAGGCACCCAGGATAACCTGGAGAAATAAGAACTTTACCCAGAGTCCAGAGATGATGGGTTAAAACTCAGAGACAGGAGTAGTACTAATCCTAAATGGAGTCCCTAGAAGAGTGTATACTTCAACGCCATTCTAAATAGCATACACAGGAGTGGCTTCTTGATTGTCTGTTATATGTGGCCCTCCCATCCACTCAATGTAAAGCTTCAGAAATTCTCCTCTTCATTCTTTGGAATATGAGATTTTGTGGATTTTCTCACAGCCCAGTGCATTGAGGTTGGGCTTAGAAAAATGTGTTAGTCTTTTAAAAAGAGGGGGCGGGGGGGGGGAATGGTTATCCATTACAAGGGCCAGATGTAAATTCTTGACCTTCCAACAACCTTTTTTACATCCTGCTATTGGAGCTGGGGATTGCCTTTAATTCAGCTACTAGAAATGGATTATGCATATGATTCGATAAGCTAGCTAGCTATCTGAAGGGCTACCACAACAGCAGTAACAGTATGGCTGAGTGCCTAAGCTTTGTTGCTGTTGTGCCAGATGCCTTGGGTATTAGCCTACCCTGAGCACTTGTGTTTCCTCTCTATTTTAGTCTGTCTAAAGAAAACTGAAAAAAAAACCCAGCTCCTGACTTCTTAGCTCAGAATGCACAGAAACTGATATATTTTTTCAGCTGCAGATGAGAATGACAATCTTTCTCCCCACTCCTGGGTAGATCATGGAGCCAGAAAAATCCCCAGTGATGGTGGGCCAGCAGATACTTTTACTGTTTGTTTCTGCTCAGAGCTCATTAGCACTTCTGAGAGACATGGGACATGCATACACAGAAGACTGGGAGATAATTGCTTGCACAGTGATAGAAGTAGTGCAAATGTGTTACTCTCTTGCTCAGTGCAGGAGACTTGATAGGTGTGGGGTCAGGTTGGACACACTTTTTTATTAAGGCCCTGTCAGGCTCCGAGGTACGGAGCTGTGGGGGAAACCAAGGAGGGAGAAGGAAGGCCAGGATTACCAGGTTCCAGGGGACGGAACTGGGGAGAGGGAAACAAAGAGGGAGGAATCTAGGTCCAGGCACAGGGGGGGAAAGGGTGGCCCCAAGGCGACCCTCTGAAACCTCTCAGTCGCTCTCTTGCACCCGAGAGATTAGGTACTCAGCAGCATTACCAGGCACCCTGGGCTAAGAAGGTACGCGACTCATCATCGAGGTCAGGGTCCGGAGCCAAGGGTGGAACCCACCACAGGG
>QEPC01012378.1:597274-611239 GCA_003113815.1 Sphenodon punctatus
TGGCCACACCAAGGCTTAAATACTTCCTGTGGCCAATCAGGAAGCTGGGAGGCAGGGCTAAGGTAATTGGCTACAGCTGGGAAGGGGCATGACACACAGGGAGCAAGCACACAAGGGAGACAGGAGGGGGAAAACCCAGCACCCTCACAAGCCCACCAGGTGGCGCAGAGCACTGGATAGCCTGTCAGCACCCCAAGGGCCATGGGTTCAAGACCCACCCCTGACAGGCCCTTGGGTTCAGGCTGGACCATGCTCCCTACAGAGCACTGTAATGATGACATAGTGCTCCATCAGGAGCATGACCATGTTGGAAAGAGACAAGGGACCACCTTAACCCAGCCCCTTAGGGAGCACCATGACATCATAACACTCCATGGAGAGATGGAGCCAACCAGGCCCAGAGTTCTAGCCTGTGCAGGGTTCTGTTGAAAACCCCTATGTTCATTGGTCATCACTGTGAATCCCCAATACACTATCCAGCAGATTCTCCCTTTCCAGTTAAGTCCAACAGAATGTGTGCTGGCCACAACCCAGTCCATGTTCTATCAGAGATCCAGATTGGAAGCTCTAGATTCCTAACCCCCTGCACAGTGCCGTTTTGTGTATTTGAAATTAACCAAAGTACTTGTGCACTAGCATTGTGCAAGAGGCCAGGGAGCCAGAGCAGGCTGGCTCTGGCTTGCCCTGCTACAAATCAAAACGGATCCAGGAAATGACTGATCTGTTTCAGACCTAATCCCCCAACCAGTAGCAGGTTGCTACTCAGAGTAAATCCAACTGTGCCATCTCTACTTTCTCCCATGATCAGTCAGAGTTTCTCATCATTGCTTTTGATTTGAAGTTTTGTATGATCCATAAGAATTTGTAGCAGTATATTGTACTTCCTCATATTCAGGAGGGCACTGAAGAAAGAAACAAATCTCCATTTCAATTTCCCCTCTTCTTAGGGCTGGGCGTACCAAGAACATAAGTTCCACCATACTAGTTTAGACCAACAGTCCAGTCTCACCATCCTGTTTTCCACTTTGGCAACTTTAGAGAAGTACATACTAAGTCACAATAGAGTGAACCATGCCCTGCTTTCACTTTAAGCCCCACAAAGTCAAAGGTATCATATCCTGGGGCCCTGGCTAACTTCACTAACCGCCGTGTGGACCCATCCTCTTAAGAATTAATCCAATTCTTTTTTGCAACTAATTATGGTGTTGGCCTTCACAACATCCCTGTCAATGAGTTCCACTACAGGTGAATTGCTTTCCCTAGTTCTAGTGTTAGGAGAAAGGGTAAACAACATGGAAGGAAAAAGCAGCTTCCCCAAACTGTGTTTCAAGAACCCAAGTGGGGTATAACCATTTTCACAAAGGGTAACAATCCTGATTGATACCTTACATATATTCTTTTGCTCTCTGGGGTTACAGGATTATATTTAAGTCTCAAAGGGGTTGCATAGAAAAAGTTTGGGAACTGATGGTTGTAAAGGAAATTGAGGAACTGATTCCGGTAGAAGAGTGTTGGAGGACATTTTTAAAAAAACAGATAAAGCTAGGCTTTCAGTGTTCAAGGCACAGATCAGGTAAGAATAAATACTTTGGGGCGTGGTTATTGGTTTGTTTGGTTTTTTAGAGTCAAGTAAATCAGCGCTCTGCCAAAATCAACAAGACTATGGTCACTAACTCCATAGTCATCCCATTGAAGCCTGCAGAACTACTCTGGAGTAGGTGGTTTCCAGATTGTGTCCTATAGCTTGAAGCTGACACCAGTGTAAGAAGTTGGTTTTGTGCTAATATGCTTAAGGGCTTGAGGGGGAAAACCAACAAGATGCTTGGGAGGAATAAACAATTTCAGTATGATCGAGGATGCTCTTCTGACTTGCAGGCTCCATAAGTTATACAGCGTGATATTTAGAGAGATAGAAGGTGACAACAGACCCCTTTCTATGGTTTTAACTGGAAACCAAAAAGGCAGCCAGTAAAGAACTGGAAATCTTTACAGGCAGCTTTAAAACATTTTATTGACAAAACCACGGTCAAAAATATTTCAACAACAGTGACATCAAGCACAGGGAATCAAACTGAGGATGAAAACCAGGCAGTAAAGATGACAGGGGGAAAAAGCATTTGGGGAATTAGAACTGTCATAGGTTTTATAGAGGATACAGGTGGCTTAGTAACAGAACTAACACAAATGTTCACAGCATATGATACAGGGAGGGAAAAAAATCCTCAAGAAAAATGATAGCCTTTAACTTAGGAAGGCATAGAAAGAGACAGGAAGCTGGGCATCTTTTATCAGCCACTTAATTGTATTCTGCACAATTTTCCCATGACGTTAAATACATTTTTTTTTCTATATTCCCCTTGTTTGATCTCTAGAAAAAAGCATCCTTATCAATCCCTCATGCAATGTTCCCAGGTGTACGGTAGATCCAATTAAAAGCTATGTGAAATTAAAGAAAAAAGGACTGTATCCAAAAGGCACTGCATTATAACACTTCCTTAATCAAAACCTGCTTTATAATGACTGGCACATTACTCTGACACCCTGAAATTGGGTGAGGACACCTTTTGAATGAAGAATACAATTCAATCAAATGGAGAAGATGCACTTTCTATGCAATTCTAAAGCACACCAAGAACAACAAGACTAAAATTACCTTTTCTTAGGATTCCTTTCAGGGGACCCCATAATGTCCCTACCTCATCTTGATTGAATTATGAATGATTTATTCCTCTCTATAAGGTCTGGATTTGGATCTAGTTAAGAATCCACAGACATCAATGAGCAGTCTTTAGACCTACTTCAGTGGGTTAAGAATGAGCGAGACCTCTGTGGGAAATCCTAATTTTACTCCGGTCAAGGGAAACACTCAATGGTTTCAATAGAGCTAGGATATGGTCCTAACAACTATACAACAGCCAAATGAAACAGAATGAGCTCAAATTAATCGTTAGAACCTGAAGAGAATAGTATTGTATACTTGCACAACAAGGACCACATAGGTACAGTTTGGTTACATAACTGTTGATTAAATGTAAGTGAACAGGCAATGCATACTTGCCGGTGCATCCCAAATGAGACAGTACTACATGATTTGGATTTAAGACCCTAACCTTTTGTCTTGGGGTGTTTTTCTACCTCGGGTGGAAAAGAACATGAAAAAATATGGTAATTAGTGGCTCTACAAGTTTGAATTTTTAGAACATTGTAACCAGATCTATGGGCATAACATACTCAAATTTCATACAGAAATCTCTTACGGTTTGTCTCCTATAATCAAAAAATGCAAAAAAAAGGCCTGGGTGAAAAAAATACCATAGCATCAATGGAGTTTCCCTATTGGGGTAGAAATCTATCCCAGCCAATGCATTTCAATTGGGGTGGATTTCTACCCCAGCTTAAAAGCAACCAAATCAACACTTTTCAAGGCCAGTTCAGACTGCAAGATGACATGGAAGTCAAGGTCACTTTAGACTGACAGCAGCAATGAAAATTATCCCCTTCACTGCCACAAACATCTCTCAAGGTTTCCACTACAGTCTAACAGAAAAAATGGCCATGAAAGTTTTCATTTGCTCACTCAGTCTGTTAGGTTTCCTTTCTCACCCAGCCTCCTAGGTTGCATCTCTTCTCCCCAGGTTTAATTTCTCCAACCAGCCAGAAGGGCCCTCATTGTCCCCACAAACTGGCTAGAGAAATGAAACCAAACACCTTTTGAGCCCCTATCAGGTGAGAAGCAGGAAACTGAAATCTAACTTGCTATAAAAGTAGAGTACAGGGTGCAGAAAGCCAGCGCTACAAGACACAGGATTCTCCTGGAAAACACCACCTTGCTGCAGGCAGGCATCCAACCATCTATACACAGGCATATCACCTTGCAGCGCAGCAATGGAACAACCTTCCACAGTAAGTATCTGACCTTCCCCCACGTTCTCACGTCCAGGGGCAGATTGACCATTCTCCCTACCTGGAGATTTAGTGTGGTGTGGGCACTAGCTGGGGGCTTGCAGGAGGGGAATGAGGGATGGCAGGGGCAAGTGGAGGCACTGGGGGGGCTGTCAGGAAGAGTTTGCACTGGCGGCTGGCAGGGAAATTTACACTGCTATGCAGACCGGATGGAACCCAATGGGAGAAAGTGGATGGAACCTCAGTAAGAGGGCTCTCTATCTCACAGTGGAAGAGCTTCAGGAAGAAGGAAGAAGTGGATTTGAGTGTCCCCCTCGAGGATCTGCTTGAGGATAGGTGGTTTGATCCAGCAGGTGAGGGTTTGCCTTTCATCTGGCTGTGTGTACACCCCCAGTAATCAAGGCCGTTTTTGTTTGTGTTTTTGCAGTCTGGAATGGCAAGACAGCGCAATCATATAAGTGCTTTGGAGACTTTGAGACTGTTGATGCAGCACTCAGACAGTGAGGAATCCACTGGTGGAGTCATCAGGTGGCAGCCACAGTGAATATGTACCTGGCAGTAGGAGTGAGTTGAAGAGAAACAATAATTTGTCAGTCGAGAGTGTCAGCAGATCCTCTGAGGAAGAACAGCCTGCCACAGAGGAGCAGCCTGCCATAGAGGAGCAGCCTGAGGCAGCAGCTGCAGAGGTACTCCCATGAGGTTCCCCCCCCAGCATGCCCAGGGGTGGGTAAGAGCATCGACAACTCGGGCAGATGACATTGTTCAGCAAGATGAACCACAGTCAACTGACAGCGATAACACTGCAGAGCCTGGTGAACAACAGCCAGCTGCCAGGGGGGACACTGAGCCTGCTGCTCACATGAAGGGCAGGAATGGCAGGATTTGGGCCACCCACCCACAACCTGTCTCCTGCCATTCCAACGCAGACATAATTAGGGAGAAGTCAGGGCCAGAGCAGGACACACTCAAAGTATAATAAATACTTTCCTCATCTTTCTCAATGAAGCTGTACTGTTACTGATAGTTGGGGAAACCAACAGAGGCCCAGCGAGTGTTCCAGCGATGGAATGAGCTCAACCTGGGTCGAAATAAAGAGTGGGAGCCCCTTGACATCATGGAGCTAAAAGCTTATCTTGGGCTCCTAATTCTGAGTGGGGTGTTTCATGCAAACCATGAAGCACTCCAGGAAATGTGGAGCACACGCTGTGGGCATCCCTTTTTCAGAGGGACCATGAGCCTAGATAGGTTTTGTGCAACAACACAGTACATAAGATTAGATAATAAAGCCACGAGAGAGAAGAGAAAGGCAGTCGATAAGATGGCTGCCTTTAGAGATGTCTGGACATTGTTTGAGTAGCAACTGCACAAGTGCTATGTACCAGGCACCGACCTCACTGTGGATGAACAGTTGATGGGGTTTAGAGGACACTGTCCCTTCCACCAGTATATGCCAAGCAAACCAAGCAAATACAGCCTCAGATATGTAGGGACGGGCGAACAGATCGCGCTTCAGGTTCGGCTGCGTTCGGTTCGGCTGCGTTCGGTTCGTCCATTCAGTTTGTCCGTTCAGTTCGGCTGCGTTTGGTTCGTCCGTTCAGTTCGGAAGTTCGGCTAGTTCGCCGAGTTCGGTTTCGGCTGTTCGGTTCGTTCGTCCGAACAGGCCATTCGGCTGTTCGATTCGGACATTCGGGAAGTGTTGTTATGGGTGTTTTTTTGTTTTTTATACGGTTTTTTTGTTTTTTATTGGGTTTTATATGGTTTTCTTTTGCTTTTTATTTGTTTTTTTGTTTTTATATGGGGTTTATTTATTTATTTATTTTATCTAATATTATATATATCTATCTACACTAAATCTAACTGCTATTAACTAAATGGATTATCTAATAAGTACACAGACCTACTCCTACAAACACTAAAACTAAATCACTAANCGAGTTCGAGTTCGAGTTCGAGTTCGAGTTCGAGTTCGAGTTCGAGTTCGAGTTCGAGTTCGAGTTCGAGTTCGAGTTCGAGTTCGAGTTCGAGTTCGAGTTCGAGTTCGAGTTCGAGTTCGAGTTCGAGTTCGAGTTCGAGTTCGAGTTCGAGTTCGAGTTCGAGTTCGAGTTCGAGTTCGAGTTCGAGTTCGAGTTCGAGTTCGAGTTCGAGTTCGAGTTCGAGTTCGAGTTCGAGTTCGAGTTCGAGTTCGAGTTCGAGTTCGAGTTCGAGTTCGAGTTCGAGTTCGAGTTCGAGTTCGAGTTCGAGTTCGAGTTCGAGTTCGAGTTCGAGTTCGAGTTCGAGTTCGAGTTCGAGTTCGAGTTCGAGTTCGAGTTCGAGTTCGAGTTCGAGTTCGAGTTCGAGTTCGAGTTCGAGTTCGAGTTCGAGTTCGAGTTCGAGTTCGAGTTCGAGTTCGAGTTCGAGTTCGAGTTCGAGTTCGAGTTCGAGTTCGAGTTCGAGTTCGAGTTCGAGTTCGAGTTCGAGTTCGAGTTCGAGTTCGAGTTCGAGTTCGAGTTCGAGTTCGAGTTCGAGTTCGAGTTCGAGTTCGAGTTCGAGTTCGAGTTCGAGTTCGAGTTCGAGTTCGAGTTCGAGTTCGAGTTCGAGTTCGAGTTCGAGTTCGAGTTCGAGTTCGAGTTCGAGTTCGAGTTCGAGTTCGAGTTCGAGTTCGAGTTCGAGTTCGAGTTCGAGTTCGAGTTCGAGTTCGAGTTCGAGTTCGAGTTCGAGTTCGAGTTCGGTCTTCCGAACAGGCCGAGTTCGGGCCGAACTCTGAACTGCCGGACCGCGTTCGCCCATCCCTACAAATATGGTGGTGCTGTGATGCTCAAACATCATACCCGCACACAGGGGACATTTATCTTGGCAAACAACCAGGGGCACCATGGTAAGGTCAGGTAGGTGCCCCTTGTTGTAGAAAGGCTTGTTGGGCCATATATGGCACAGGAAGAAATGTGATTGGGGACAACTTTTTCAGTAGCACTGAACTTGCAGCCACACTTTCGGGAAATGACTTGACCTATGTGGGGACAATTCGTCAGAACAAGCCAGACATACCAGCAGAGATGCAGCCACATCCCCGTAGAGAACCTCTGTCATCCATCTTTGGATTTGATGGGAAATATGCATCAGTTTCATATTTATTTATTTATTTATTTAATAGATTTCTACCCCGCCCCTGCTGCCATGAAGCCCGGGGCGGCTTCCAAAAACATTAAAATACAATAAAACCATTAAAAACTCTCATAAATACAATAAAATATTAAAACAGGGCTAATTTATAAATAAAACCACAGTAGGTGGGGGAGCTAGACCCCTGACCCTACCTACCCTCCCTCCCAAAGGCCTGGGCAAACATCCAGGTCTTACAGCTTCGCTGGAATGTTAACAGGCTGGGGGCCAGGCGAGCTTCCTCTGGAAGGGAGTTCCAAAGCCGCGGCCCAACTACCGAGAATGCCCTCTCCATAGTGGCCCCCCGCTTAACACGGGGGACCTCCAGGAAGGCACCCCCGGCAGACCGCAGGAGCCTCTCTGGGGTGCTGACGGCAAGGCGGTCCCTGAGGTATGAGATATGTGCCAAAGAAGGGGAAAGCTGTAATCCTTCTCTCCAAGATGCACCATGACATGGTGGTGGAAGGAGAGTAGAGGAAGCCTCACTCCATTCTGCACTACAACACTACCAAAAGTGTAGTGGACAACTTAAATCATCTAGCCACCGTCTATAGTTCTAAAAGAAAAACCTGTAGGTGGCTAATGGCATTGTTTTACAACGTGTTAGATGTGGCTGGAATTGCAAGTTTTATACTGTGGATTATGCACAATCCAAACTGGAACATGGCACAGGCAAAAGTGAGACAGCGCTTGTTCCTTTGCCAGCTGGGGGAACAGCTTATTGAGGGACACATTAGGCAAAGACTGCTAAATCCCCAGCATCTGTCTTTGCATGCCAAACAGGCATTGACCATGCTTGGCTACAGTACTCGCTCTGCTCAAGAACAACACGCAGGGGGCCCTGTTGGACAGTGCTACTTCTGTCCTAGAAAAGCAGACAAAAAATGTATTAACAAATGTGAAGAATGTGGCAAATTTTTATGCAAGAGGCACCTCAACTTCTTGATGAGTTGTGAGGAATGTTTGTAGGACCATCTGTTGGATTGTTTGCATTTTGCTGTAAGAATATATTTTATACATACACTGTTCAATTTTTACATTATTTCAGGGGGGGGGGCGTGTTCCAGGGTTTTACAATGTTTTTCAATGTTTTCTTTACTTCAAGTTTTGGATTAGGTTAAATATAAATAGTTAAAGTTCATAAAAATCATATTCTGTAGTTTGAATAAAAAATAATGTTTTTGCAAAGAAAAACGAGTAGTGTTGGTTGTTATTTATTCATGTGTGGAACAGGCATTTCTCATAAAACAGACTCTATAATGTGTGTGTGTGTGTGTGTGCAGGACATAGATTGTGTGGTTACTGTAAAAAAAAGTTAAATTTTATTGCACATTTTCAATCCCTAGGCTAAAATCAGCTTGGGGTAGAAATCTACACCAAGACAACTCAAGTGTCATTTTTTTCTTTGCAAAAGGTTAGTGTTGAATGACCGCAATCTTTATTCAAATTACTGATTAGTTCCTGATTAAGGGAATCGCCTATGCGATTTGGGGCCAGTACCTCAACTAATTTGAACATAACTGTAAACTCAGGAGTTGGTCTGATATACTGTTAGGAATGACACCATTCCCCCCCCCCACAAAAACCCAGAGGACACCCCCCCTTTGGCAGCACCCCACGAGACACAAGTCAAAGGGTGCAGGGGAATAGAAGGGGGACAGGGAAAAGAAAGAAAACGACCCATGCAAAACTGGTCTGGTCGGAAGGAATAAGAATGAAACAAGGGAGGCTCCTGAGTAAACAATGGAGCAGTCAAAAACAGGTGGCCTCGTTCTTTTGAGATGAGCCCTCCACGGCCACCCAAAACTCTGAGCAAGCAATAGATTGATTGTTAGGCTGATCGCTCCACACCCATTTAAAATAGCCTTCTTCCCCTGTCTATAGAAACTCCCTTTTGCCCTCTTGTTCATCCTGCTAGGGCCCCCCATTGAAATCCTCCAAAGCTTTATTTCCCCCAAAACATCATGCAACGGTTTATTTTTCAGCTCTAGCATTCCTGAGTGCCTCTGGGACACCTTTTGTGCACAAAGAGCTTTTGAGATCCCTTGCCCCAGCTCTCAGAAACCTATAACTGCCCCTGCCCCCATGAGCAAATTGGGTCATTCTTGAATGCAAACACAAGCCGATTACTCTGTGCGTGCTTGCCTCAAGGATCTCTCCCAGACCATTACCCCCTTTTGGTCTGTCCAAGCTTCTTCCCCCTGCCCCCCTCTGAATGCCACTGGATCTAAACGCCAGAACCCCCTAACAGTTCAGCCACATTTGGATGAGTTCGGGTGGGAGGAAAACAGAGTTGGAAGGTCCTGGGGGTGGGGGGAGGTCAACTGTGGAGCAGACTTCCTGGCACCAGGGGTAGAGAGGCTTGGAATAGCAGCCAGCCTGCCCATTCACCATTCCTCTTTTCTTCAGACCACTGGCTTTGCAGTCTGCGATTGGCCACGGGCTAGGCTGCATGGAGCCAATGGGCTTGTGGTAAGGTGGGTGCAGCAATTAACAAAAGTCATTGCCCTCCCACCTTCCAACTCCTTTTGAGCTAGCCACTGATCCTGTCAGCAGGCGTTTTCAGAAGTCTCCCTCTCCCAGCAGTTTGTGTTCCTCCCAATCCATTGCCATCCTCCTCCTATTTCACCCATCCCACACATTTACCTCCATAGATTCATTTATTTAGATTAGATTAGATAGACTGAGGTGTTATTTTTATTTTTTACCCCTCCCTTTGTTCTTTCTCCCTACCCTCCATTGAATCCTTCCCTCCTCCCTGTATATATTCCATCCCCAATTCCCTTCCCCTGTTTTTTTTATTTATTTAGGGTACAATTAGATTGATTTAGGTTTCATATCAGTTTTGTACCCCTCTCTGTGTTGTTTGTTGTGAACTGTCTGTGTTCCTCCCCACCCCCCATCCCTGTGTGTAGATAGATAGATAGATAGATAGATAGATAGATAGATGTGGAATTTAGCTTAGTTATAGAGATAGTGTGTAGTGATTCAGTTTTAATATTTTATAGTGTGTTTGTAGGACTAGGCCTTTGTAGATATTAGATAATATTCTGTTTATTTCCATAGGTTTTAGAATAGTTAGTAGCAGTTAGAGTTAGTGTAGATATATATATAATATTAGATTACAAATTTGAAATAAATAAATAAATAAATAAATAAATAAATAAATAAAATCTTCCTGTGCATTCTTTGGGTGGCAGAAATGGAGAAGGGAAGCAGGAGAGGCCAGTCTGCTGCCCGTAAGGTGGGCAATGGGGCACGTGGCAGACGTAGCAGGGACCGTGCCAGTGGAGTGGAAGCAGGCAGCAGTAGAAGCAGCCCGAGCCCATCACCACAGCCCAAATTGCACAGGCCTGACTTTGGCAGTCAGGCTTCAGAGGCTCCCAGCAGTGGCACTAGGGGTGTGGTTCGGCAGCACCTCCTGCCAGCATCTTCCACTGCCAGGGCACTGGAAGGCCAGCACTCCAGGAGGCTGTGGCTGTCTCTGCTGTGGCTGCAGGAGCAGGTATAGGTGCTTCGGGGTCAGATGTTCCTCCAGGGCCACCAATGTCCCCGACCACCATTATTGAGGTGATCCCCAGCAGTCCAGGGCTGGTGGATCCTACCCCGGCTGTTAGAGGCAGGGCCCAATCCCTGAGCAAGGGCAGCAGGGAGAGGAGTACCAGCAGCAGATATAGGGGGCACAGGGAGAGTGGCATCAGCATGGCGGGCAGTCGGTCAGCCTCAGGGTCCCAGGACGCCCTTCACAGAACATCACTCTGATTGGGGACAGTGAGGCAGACACTAGTCCTGCAGAGGAGATGTCTGGTGCTGAGGTGATGGCTGTCCCTCCGAGAGCTGTCTCGCCACCATGTTCTTCCCCTCCCAGCAGCGCTGTCAGCGGTACATCACCCAGTGCGGGCCAGAAGGCAGGAGGGGACAAAAAATCCTCCGTCTGGGAACATTTTAAGTTGGCGTGGGTGGATGATCCCAGGGAGGTGCAGTGCAGTTTGTGCCAGAAGGTGGTGAAGCATGGGCAGGTGCTCACCAACCTTGGCACAACTGCCATAGCGCAGCACCTGAAGGGATGCCACAGTGCTGTGCTGCTAAGTGGGAAGGCAGGGTCAGTGGACGCCATCAAGTTCCCAACTGAAGTGGTGGCGGTGGCCCTAGCCTGAGGGAACCTGGGGCAGTGCCCTTCCCCTGCTCTCCACCATCCCCCAGTGCCACTGACACAGAGCGCTCACTGAGTGAGTGCTTTCTGTCTCTGAGGGCGGCAGAAATTCACATCGGAGCACCATGCTGCTCTGAGTGCTACAGCTTGACTTGCAGTCAGAGCAGCGTGGTCCTCTGATGTAAATTTCAGCTGCCTGGTTGAGACAGAGTGCTCAGTCAGTGAGCGCTAGCCTCTGTCTGGACTCCTTCTGGGACTCCAGAGTCTGGAGTCCCAGAAGGGAAAAACTTGGACTGAACACACGCCGGACGGCTGAGCGTTCAGTCCAAGTGCGCCACTGGGAAATGAAATTTCCCATGAGCGGCAGCTTTGCATTGAGCCCCATGAGCTCAATGCAAAGTCTCACCTGGGCATTCAGTGGAAGCGCTTGGCAGCGAGATGTGATGCGGCACGTATGCTTGAAGTAACTCAGTCAGTTGAGCATGCACATCTTGCCACCGAGCGCCTCCATTGAACGCAGTGAACTGCCTGGTACCAGTCAGCCTGCCCTGCGTGACTATGGTGAGTAAACATGTGGGGGGACTTGGGCAGCAGAGGCTGGGGTCCTGGATGGAAGGGGGGGAGGGTGTTCGAGACTAGAGAATGGGGGGGAAGGTGGGTGCACACACCCGTCCTCCCCATTCCCCAGTCTCACACACCCTCCCCCCCTTCCCTCCCAGGCCCCCAGTCTAGGGAGACACTCGGGAAGGGGGGTGAGCGGCAGGGGAGACTCGGGGAGCAGAGGCACTGGGGAAGGGGTGAGCGGTGGGGGAGACTTGGGGAGCGGAGGCACTGGGTGAGAGTCGGGGGGAACTCGGGGAGGAGAGACTGGGGGTCTGTGATGGAAGTGGGAGGGTGTGAGAGACTGGGGAATGGGGGGGAAGGTGGGTGTGCACCCACCCTCCCCCCCATTCCCCAGTCTCTCACACCCTCCCCCCTTCCATCACAGGCCCCCAGCCTAGGGAGACACTGGGGAAGGGGGGGTGAGTGGCGTGGGGACTCAGGGAGCAGAGGCACTGGGGAAGGGGGGTGAGCAGCAGGGGGGACTCGGGAAGCAGAGTCTGGGGGCCTGGGATGGAAGGGGGGCGGGTGTGCGAGACTGGGTAATGGGGGGAATTTGGGGGAGGAGGGTGTCATGGGGACAGACAGACTGGGGGGGTTGGGTGGGAGGGTGGCGCTCTGTGTTTGCATGATGACAAAATGGCCTCTCTACTCATGCTTGGGAGGGGTGAAGGAAAGCAGCAGCAATGCATCAATGAATGCACTGCTGCTTTCCTTCTCCTCTCCCAGCATGAGTAGAGAGGCCATTTTGTAAATTTGTGATTCCACTGGTCGTGGCTACTCTTTTTTTTTTTTTAAATGGTCCCTTCGCTGTTTCACTGCTGCTTCCTGTTGTTGCTGGAAAGTAGTTTGTGTGGACAGGCATTTGGCTGCCGGGGATATGATGTGGCTTCTGCCTGCTGGGGATGATGCTGGTTGGACTCAGGTCCTGCTTTGTTGGGAACGCAGCCCCGAAAGGGGCCAAACTGTTTTTTAAAAAGGGGTCTGTGTTCTTGAACAGGCAGTTTTTTGCTGAAGCTACTAGGGATGCTGGTCTGGATGTGTCTGATTTGGTGGCAATGCATCCCTGAAACTGGCAAAAAAAAATGTAAAGGCCTGTGTGCTTGCACAATTGTTTGGCTTCCGGGGATGCCTTTGGGGGTTTGTGGGAATGGTTTGTTTTGTTTATGTGTGGTTTTCTGGTTCTTATATGGGTTTTGTTCACTTGATGTGGAGTGTTAAATACTAATCTTGCCCCCCCCAACACACATGCAGCAGAGGGTGAGGGGGAATTAGTATTTAATGCCCCGTGATTCAATTGAGGTTTTGAAATTGTGAGATGTAACAGTTAGTCTGGTGATCTTATGGGTGTTCAAAATGCTAGAAATGTGATATTTGTGATAAAATTGAGGTTTTGAAATCATGATATATAACTGTTAGTCTGGTGATCTGCCTGCTTTAAACCCAGCAGAGGAGGTGACTATAACCTGCCTATCTGAAATTGCTGGATTAAGTAATATAATGTACATCCACTGTTAATCCTGGGAACTCCTTGCTTCTGGCTGGGTTATGCTCTGGCTCCACCTACCGTATCCCTGACTCCGTCTACCATATCCCTGACTCTGCTCCTAGGCTAGGCTCCATGCCTAGGACCGCAGGACCGCCTGCGGCAAAGCCGTGGGTGCGCCGACCTGGCCTTACTACCCCAGTGCCCCTCCAACATCAAAACCCACCAGTCGCCCCTGTGCAGTGGCCAGTCATCCACCTCCATCAGTGGGCAAGTGTGCTGCTCGAACAGCTGCCTCTAGCATCAGGAGTGGTATTGCTGCTAGGGGGGAGCAGCAGCAGCGTCAGCGCACCATGGAGGAGCTGGGGTGGGGGCAGCTGCCAAGTCCATAGGCAGCTGCAGGACATGGAGGGTGGCGTGCCATGGCTTTCAAGTGAAAGCGACGTGCATGTTGGGGGAAATGATAGCACTGGATGGGAAGACCTTCTCGGTAGTTGGGGACATGGGGTTTAGGTCAGGGCCCCGATTCTTCTGGCAAAAAAAATTCTGAAATTCTGCGACCCAAAATGGAAAATTCTGCGACCCAAAATGGAAAATTCTGCGACCCAATAAAGTTACAAAACCAGTCTAGTAAAATTAAAAATGAGTTCTTTAATAGCAGTAATGACATCTTTATAATTTAAAA
>QEPC01012378.1:620773-648604 GCA_003113815.1 Sphenodon punctatus
CACCACCCGCTGGCTCCTCCCCGAGAGGAATGAGCGGAACCATTCAAGAACAGTCCCGTCCAGACCCCCCAGGTCACGCAGCCGTCTCAACAGCAGCCCATGGTCCACGGTGTCAAAAGCGGCCAAGAGATCTAGCTGAATGAGAAATGTCAAACATCCTGCATCCATCTCCCGGCGGAGATCGTCGACCAAGGCCACCAACGCCATCTAGGTGTCATAGCTGGGGCGGAACCCAGATTGAAAAGGGTCCAGAGACCCCTGGGCCGCAGGAGAATGCAGAGGCCAAGGGCTTTCGGGCCCAGTTGGAGCGGCCCACCTGGGATCTTGTGGCCGAGGTGCAGCGGTCTTCAGCCACCATGGAGAACCACCTGGCAGAGCAGTTGCTAGCGGTCCAGGTAGAGAGGCTGAAGGTGGAGGCGTACGGCCAGTATGTCTCCGCCAAGATGGACCGCCTGCAAATGTACCACCAGGTGGTCTCCAGGTGGCATCGGGATGTTCAAGGGGCCATGGATTTTACCATCTCCCATGGCTATGAGCTTGAAGAGTCCCGGGTGGCCGGCCCTCAGCCTTGTGCTGCATCCCAACGGCTGTTGCTTTACCCCAAGTCCTGGGGGACAGGCCCAGAGACTCATAGTTTTTTGTAAGTTTCCTTTTAATGTTTGCTTTTGGTTTATGAAGGTTGTTATTGTTATTGTTGTTGTTGTTTAAATAGTTTTAATAAAAGTTGTTGTATTTATTCTTATGAGCTTCATTTGACCTGTCCAATCTTTTGTCTCTCTGTGCTGAAGTTCCTGCTGGCAGGTGGCAGAATCTCATACAGCCTGTCGATCCCTACCAGCAGCACCTGCCACCCCATGTAGCATAGTTATTAACCCAAAGGTGTGCTGTGCCAGCAGCAGGGTCTCAACTAGCAGACAGCCCCCCAGGAAGTGCAGGGCTTGTGTTTGTGTGGGTGGGTGTGACAGAGAGAAAGAGAGACAGACTCCTTGGCAGCAGGCAGCAGACGGCGGGAGCTGGTGGTCGGAGGGGCTTTTATTTAAAGCAGCTTCAGCAGGCAGCCTCCGCGGGTGGGTGCGGAGTAGTAGGCTTTTTTGGGGGGGGGGGCAGACTGGTGTGTGGGCACCAAGCTTCTGGATGCAGTGGAATGGAATGCAGCCCCCAGTGACTGGAATGATGGTCCCAGAATCTAGTTGGTTCCTGGAACGAGCAGGCATGACTGATTCAGGGATAGTGGAATGACAGCCTAAAGCCTCTGATGCACTCTTCATTCGATCCAGCAGTAGGTGGTAGCAGGCTGCAGCAGGTACAGGAACGCACACCGGCAGGCAGGCAGGCACATATAAAACATTGTGTGTTATAGTCCATCTCATTATGGTAGGTTTGCTGCATGCTGGATGTGGGCAATGGACATTGGGCGCATGAGCACAGATGGGAGTTCTTCCTGGTTCTGGCAGGTGGCAGCCAGGGTAGTTGGATACACCTAACTCTCCCCCTCTAACCCCCATCTCCCTCATTCTAGCTGGAACCTTTCTCTCTCTCTGACCATATAGTGCAGGTGACAGCATGGGTGGGATCGTGTCTTTCTCTCCTTCAAGCAGTGGGTAGACTTTGTCTCTCTCTTATTTATCTCTCTCTCTTGACAGCAACCTGGGCGGGCAGACACACACCTTGGAACGAGAGGCAGGAAGGCAGGCTGAGGCAGGCTTTGAGCTTGATGGCAACCTGGGGTACAGAACCCTTGGCACAGACAGCATATAGACCTGAGGGCCATTGGCATTAGCAGCAGCAGACATTGGTTGCCGGGGCAGTCAGTCAGATGGCGTGGCATGAGCGGCAGTCAGGCAGACTGAGGCAGGGTTCAAGCTTTGCAACCTGGGCAGGCAGGCAGGCAGCATGGCATGAAAGGCAGTAGGGCAGGCAGACTTGGGCAGGCTTTGAGCTAGGCAACCTGGGTGGGCACCTTGGCATGGGAGGCAGGAAGGTGGACTGAAGCATGCTTTGAGCTTGGCAGCAAGCTGGGCAGGAAGACAGGTAGCATGGCATGCGAGGCAGGAAGGCGGACTGAAACATGCTTTGAGCTTGGCGGCAAGCTTGGCAGACAGGCAGCATGGCATGGGAGGCAGTAGGGCAGGCAGGCTGGGACATTGGCAGCAGGGCACTCATATAGGCTAGCAAAGACTGTGCAGCGTGAGAGAGCAAGAGCCAGTCAGTGTCACATAGGTGGGCCGATGTCGTGTAGCCATAGGCCGTCTCACAGGCTTACAGTTTGTTTCCCAATGCCACCCTGCATCATGAGGTCAGTCAGATAAGGCAGCCGAGGCCATCTAGTATGAGAGAGAGAGAGAAAGAGAGCGGGTGCCAGGCATTGGGAGGGAGGGACATCACCACAACAGCAGTAGCCCTAGCCCAGATTGAGGAGGAGGAGGAGGAGGATCCCCGTCCCAAGACTGCCCCTGGCATGGGATGATGTGTGCCACTGCACCATCACTCCTTGTCCAGAGGCAGCTGAGGGTATCCTAGAGGTGGAAGGTTCACCTTCAAGAACAGCAACTGTTCCACCAACTTGGCCCCCAGTCTCAGGCGGTGCGGGGCGCAAATGTCCCCCACGATGGAGAACACTGGGGACGCTGGTTGGTGGGCAGGACAGGATACCCTTGGCCACTTTGGACAGGGCCGGCCACACTTTGGCCTTGCCGGACCAGTAGGCGAAGGGATCGCTGCTGGGATCAATACATGGCTCCTCCTCCAGGTACGTCTTCACTGCTGCTGAGGCACCATCATACTCCCTCTGGTAGCTCTGGGTGGGCACCACCTGCCACACTGCCCTCAGCCATGCTGCTTGCCCTTTTGTGCTGGGCCCCATGATCCACAGGAGGAGCTGTTGGCAGTAGGGGTCTTGCTGCTGCTCATCCTGCTGCTGGTGCTGCTGCTACCGGTAGAGCTTGGGGCAGGGATAGACCCAGATGGCTGGAAGGGGTCACTGCTCCCACTCCCACCATCCTCAAGGGCATCCTGCTGCATGGTCCGCTCTGCCTGCCAGACCTTCTGCACCAGCACACCCTTCTGGAGGCCATAGAGTGCTGTCTCATGTGCCATGCTGCCCTTGATCCTGGGGTTCAGCATGGTTGCCAGGACATATTTGTCCCAGTGCAGGAGCTCATCAAAGCGCGCACTCAGCCCCGCCTTCAGCTTCCATACCAGGTCAAGTGCCTCTTCTGACATCTTCCTGCCCAGAGGGCCACAATCCTGCCCCCTGAGAATCTCATCCAGGCTCCGGTGGAGACTATGGACCAGCAGGGTCACATGGCTGAGGGTGGCAGTGGAGCTGCTCACAGTCTCCATCACAGCCAGGAATGGTCTCAGGACGAAGACTGTGTGAGCAAGCATCTCCCATTCCTCCCTGTTGTACCCTAGAGGTGCCTCAATGTCTGTCTCCAGTTCCACCTGATGCAGGGTGGCTTTCTGTTCAAGAAGTCGCTCGAGCATCAGGAAAGTGGAAATCCACCTGGAGGTGACATCCTGGACCAGCGTGTGCACCGGGGAACCTTGCTCGGCCTGCTTCTCCCGGAGTAGATCGCTGCCCTTCACGCTGCAGTCGAAGAAGCCTGCCAGTTTCCTCTCCCGCTCAACCAGGGAGCTAAGGGTGCCTGGCCCGATCACCTTCTTCCCCAAGCGTCCTTCACCACAAGATGGAGGGTGTGTGCAGCGCAAAGGATGCTTGTGAAGCCCTGTCATGGACTGCCTTTAGTATATTGGCTGCGCTGTCAGTGACCACACACCCCTTGGTGAAGGCCATGCCTGTTATGACCCACTCCCTCACCATGGTGGCCAGAGCTGCCTCGAGGTTCCTCAAGGTATGAGAGCTGTTCATGACTTGGGCTTGAAGCAGGGCCCACCTATACCCTGCTTCAGGTTCCCACCTCCTGCCACTTCCAAGCGCTGCCTCTGGGTCCTGCCACCAGTGTGCAGTCACTGCCAGGTAGGCGTGCTGGGTGTTTTGGGCATTCCACAGGTCAGTGGTGAAGTGGACTGTGGCCCCCCCAACCCCTGCCAGCAGCTCTTTCACCCGCCCGCTCCTTCAAAGCCCTTTAGAGCTGTGGCACCACAGTCTGACTCAGGGTGGAGCAGGAAGGCATTTTAAAGTTGGGGGCCTGGAACCCAATCAGCCACTGGAAGCCCTTGTTCTCCACAATTGACAAGGGCTGCTCATCCAGGGCAATCATTTCTGCCAACAGGCGCTTGGCTTTCCCTTCGAAGCCAGTCCCACGGTGCCCTGATGATGGCCTGGTCAGATCCCCCACTCCANGAAGCCCTTGTCATCCACAATTGATAAGGGGTGGCCATCCAGGGTTATCATTTCTGCCAACAGGTGCTTTGCTTTCTCTTGGAAGTCAGTGTCACAGTGCCCTGCCAATGGCCTTGACAGATGCCCCCACCCCAGCTCCTCCATCGTGGACTGACGGCACTGCTGGCAAGGATCCTGCTGCTGTACTGCCCCCATACTGCTCCTGCTGCTAGAGGCAGCAGCAGTTGGTGTGGGACGCTGGCCCGTTGAAGGAGCTGGGCGACTGGCCGCTGCAGTCAGGAACCCGCTGGCATCCACTTTGCCTGCCTTCCCGCTGAGCAATACAGCACTATGGCATGCCTTGAGGTGCCTCGCCATTGCAGTTGTGCAAAGGTTGGCGAGCACCTGCCCACACTTCACCACCTTATTGCACAGCATGCACTGCACCTCTCTGGGATCATCTGCCCGCACCTGCTTAATATGATCCTAGACTGAGGATTCCCCCCCCCCGCCTTCTTTCCCACCCCAGCGGACGCACTGCTGCCAGTGCTGCTGGGAGTGGGAGAAGTTCATGGTACTGGCGACACAGCTCTGGGAAGAGGGTCAGACATTGTCTCAGCTACAGACATCTCCTCTGCGGCACTAGTGTCTGCCTCTTCCTCACTGTCCACGATCATGGTGATGTCCCATGAAGGGGAGTACTGGGACCATGAGGCTAGACTGCCCGTGTCCCCCATGCTGCTGGAACTCTCCCTGTGCCCCCTTCTGTAGCTGTTAGTTCTGCTGCTACTCCACTCCCTACTGACATTGCCTGGGGATCATCCCTGTCTTTAGCAGCCGGGGTGGGATCCACCAGCTCTTGACTGCTGGGGATCGCCTCGACAATGGGGGACATTGGTGGCCCTGGAGGAGCATCGGAAGCAGCCCCAGCACCTGTGCCAGCACCACCAGCAGCAGAGACAGATGCAGCCTCAAGTCCTGCAGGCCTTCCAGTGCCCTGCGTGGCAGTGGAGGAGTGCACTGCCAGGAGACGACACGGAGCCGCTGAAGCCTGTTGCCTTAAAGCAGGCCTGCTGAGTTTAGGGGGGTGGGGGTGATGTGCTCTGCCTCTGGCTACTGCTGCTGGCTGCTGCCACTTCCCTGGCACGGCCCCTCCCGCCTCTGGCATGTGCCCCATTGCCTCCCCTACGGGCAGCAGACCAGCCTCTCCTTCCCTTCATTTATCCCTCCAAAATAATGGTTTTATTTTTATATTGTTGTTTTTTTAATTTACATTTTTAATCTAATATTATATATATCTATCTACACTAAATCTAACTGCTATTAACTATTCTAAATGCTATGGACTAAATGGATTCTAATAAGTACACAGACCTACTCCTACAAAAAGTAAAACAAAATCACTAAGCTTTCTCTATCACTAAGCTAACTCCTACAACTGTCTACTATCTCTTATCTATCTGTCTTTCTGTCTGTCTTATATGGGATGGGGGGAATCACAAACAACACAAGGATGGGTACAAAACACAAATAAAACCTAAATCAATCTAATAATCCTTCCTACTCTAAATGAAATTTAATAAAACAAAAAACTTTACAGTTTAAAAAAAACGTTAAATGCACAACTCTTTTTTAAAAAAATTTTTACCTCTTCACAATCACTTTCACTCCAACTCAACTTCCAACAAACCATAACTTTTATACAATTATAATTCTAAAACCCAGCCACTCTATACATTCCTATTAATTATAAACACTAAAAAACATGGAAATTATTTCATAAATCCACAAATTATTCATATGTTTCCCTCATCCTCATCCCTGTAATATATCTGCTTACTCCCTACCATACATACTTTCAGTCACTTTTATCATTTGCTACACTGCCATTCTTTCGTTCATACCCTCTACATTTTTCTCACAATTTGGCAATACATTATTTCACGAGTGCATTAACTCTGTCCTTTACAGATTGACCAATTGTATACACTCCATACAATACAGTCTTCACAACTTTCATTAAACGTAAACAATTTCATTACATTATTTATTAAACTGTTTTATATACACACAGTTACTTATAGCGAACAATACAAGTGACAAAGTATGTATGGTAGGGAGTAAGCAGATATATGACAGTGATGACGATGACGGAAACATATGAATTATTTGTGGATTTGTAAATGACAGAGTTAATGCACTCGTGAAATAATGTATTGCCATATATATCCATGTATATCCATAATATAATATATCCATATATATCCATATCCATATATATCCATAATGTATTGCCATAATGTATTGCCATATATATCCATATATATATATATATATGGATATGGGATGGGGGGAAGATAGATAGATAGATAGATAGATAGATAGATAGATAGATAGTAGAGAGTTGTATGAGTTAGCTTAGTGATAGAGATAGCGTTAGTGATTTAGTTTTAGTGTTTGTAGGAGTAGGCCTGTATACTTATTAGATAATCCATCTAGTTCATAGCATTTAGAATAGTTAATAGCAGTTAGGTTTAGTGTAGATAGATAGATATAATATTAGACAAAAAAATTAAATAAAAAAACCCACATAAAAAAATAAAAAATAAATAAAAAACAAAAAAAACCATATAAAACCAAATAAAAAACAAAAAAACCCATATAAATAACAAAAACACCCATAATAAAACATTTCCCGAACAGCCGAACCCAAACTGAACGGCCAAACCCGAACCCGGTGAACTAACCAAACTGCCAAACCGAACCGACGAACTGAACGCAGCCAAACCGAACGGCCGAACGTGAACCGCGATCTGTTCGCCCATCCCTATGACGCAGGGTGGCATTGGGAAGCTGTAACTCTGCCAACCGGCCTCTATCTAGACAATCTCGGCCCATCGATCTGACTGGCTCTCTCACGCGTTGTACAGTCTTCGCCAGCCTATCTGAGTGTCCTGCCAAGGTCCCAGCCTGCCTTCCCTACTGCCTTTCATGCCACACTGCCTGTCTGCCCGCCCACCCACCCAGGTGGCCAAGATCAAAGCCTGCCTCGGACTGCCTGCCTCTCATGCCAAAGTGACTGCCTGCCTGCCCCACCAACCCTGGGTGATGTGCCCCAGTGGCCTGGTAATCCCGCTGCTGCTATCTGCTGGTCCATGGGTTCTCTGCTCTGGAAAATTCAAATGTGCCCACGCAATCCTGCTGGTTTCTGCCGTCTGCTGCTGTATGGGATCTCTTCTCTGGAAAATCCTACCATCCTGGTTCCATTGGGTGCTGCGCACAGGCAAATTCTGCTACTACTGTCTCTGCTGTTCCATGGGTTCTGTGTCCAGTCTATCCAATGTCTGCTGCTGCTGCCAATGCGTCCTCGGCATTCTGTGGCATGGTATCTGTTACAGGGCAATCCAATGCCTACTGCTGCTGCCAATGCTGCTTCTGCTGTCTGTACCATGGGTTCTGTGCCCTGGCAATCCAATGTCTGCTGCTTCTGCCAATGCTGTCTGTGACAGGGGTTCTGTGCCCCTGCAATCCAATGTCTGATGCTGCTGCCAATGTTGCTTCTTCTTTCTGTGCCATGCGTTCTTTCCCCCAGAAATCCAATGTACCTTGGTGCTGCCAATGCCGCCTCTGCTTTCTGCAGCATGGGTTCTGCTACTGGGCAATCCAATGTCTGCTGCTGCTGCTGCCAATGCTGTCTCTGTTGTCTGTGTCATGGGCTCTGTGCTCCAGCAATCCAATGTCTGCTTCTGCTGCCTCTGCTGTGCCATGGGTACTATGCCCCGGCAATCCAGTGTCTGCTATGGGGGGAGGGAGGGGAGGTGTCACGTGATTCACCACTGGGCAAGGCTTGACCAATTTGTAGAATAACTTTTTCAGGTCCACAACGTCCAGCGAAGTAGGGGTACCAGCCACTAAGCACTGGCCGGGCCTCTGCCGCTGCTCTGCTGATGCCAGCCAGTCTGAAATGCCCCGATGAGCAGGGGTGCCAGTCACCGGACCCTGGACGGGCCTCTTATGCTGCTCCACCGATGCCAGCCAGCCTGCGATGCCCAGCCGAGTATGGGTGCCAGACACTCCAGCCCCAGGACCCAACATCAGGGTTCTGGGACCTACGTTCCAGGAAGGGAGGGCTGTTGTTTCACTTCATTGTCCGCAAGTGGTTCACACAGAGGCCAACAAACCTGCAACACCCGGCCAAGTAGGGGTGCCAGCCACCAAGCCCTGGCCTGGCCTCTGTTGCTGCTTTGCCGATGTCAGTCAGCCTGCAAAGCCCATCCAAGCAGGGGTGTCAGCCACCGATCCCTGGCTGGGCCTCTGCTGCTGTTCCACCAATGCCAGCTAGCCTGCAATGCCCAGACTATCAGGGGTGCCAGCCGCAGTTACTGTGCCTGGGCAATCCAATGTCTGCTACTGGTACTGCACGTCAGCCATTTGCTCCTCCCTCTTGTAGATGGGCATAGTGTGGATGAGTGCACCGGCGGTCATGGACTGGGTGTCCATAAGATTCACCACCGGGCAAGGTTTTCCCATTTTGCAATAGAGCTTCTTGAGCTCAGTCAAGTAGGTTGCCAGCCTGCAACACCCAGCCAAGTGGGGTGCCAGCCACCGAGCCCTGGCTTGGCCTCTGATGCTGCTCCAATGATGCCAGAAAGCCTGCGATGCCCAGACAAGCAGGGGTGCCAGCCACCAAGCCCTGACTGTGCCACTGCCACTGCTCTGACAAAGCCTGGCTCTTAGCCTGCAATGTCCAGCCAAGTAGGGGTGCCAGCCACCCCAGTTCCAGGGCCCACCATCAGGGTTCTGGGGCCATCATTCTGCTCATGGGAAGCCATAATTCCATGGCATCAAGAAACAACCAGTCACTCCAGTCCCAGGATGCAGCGTCAGGCTTCTGGGGCCTATGTTACAAGCATGGGGGGCTGTCCATTCATGTCATCTACAAGCTTCCACTCTTGTCCCAGGACCCACCATCAGGGTTATGGGGCTGTCATTCCTCTCGTTGGGAGCCATTATTCCACTGCATCAAGGAACAGCCAGACACTCCAGCTCCAATTCTCACCATCAGGGTTCTGGGGCCTACAGTCCAGGCAGGCAGGGCTGTCATTCCACTTCATCTAGAAGCTACCACTCAAGTCCCAGGACCAACCATCAGGGTTCTAGGGCCAACATTCCGATCATGGTGAGCCATCATTCCACTTCATCTAGAATCTGCCACTCTAGTCCCAGGACCACCATCAGGGTTCTGGGGCAGTCATTCTGATCATGGGGAGCTGTCATTCCACTGCATCAAGAAGCATCCAGCCACTCCAGTCCCAGGATCCACCATCAGGGTTCTGGGTCCTATGTTCCAGGCAGGGAGGGCTGTCATTCCACTTCATAGTCTGCAACTGCCACACCAATGCCTGGCAGCCTGAAATGCCCATCCAAGAAGGTGTGCCAGCAACCAAATCCTGGCCGGGCCTCTGTCGCTACTCCACTGATGCCAGACTGCAATGCCCAACCATGTAGGAGTGCCAGCCACCAAGCTCTGGCCAGGCCTCTGCCGCCACTCCACCAATACCAGCTTGCTATGGGTGCCAGGCACTAAGCACCAAGTCTTCCAGGTCTCTGCTGCTTCTGGGTCTCCAATGGCCAGCCCTGGTGCCATGGGCACCCCCATGGGCCAAGCGCTGAGCCTGCCTACCTGGGCAACTCGGGTGCCAAGTGCCAAGCCTTCCCGGTCTCTGCTGCTGCTGATGCTGGGTCTCTGATGGCCAGCTCTGGCACCACGGGAACCCCCAGGGGCCAAGCACCGAGCCTGCCTGCCCCCAGGGTGCCAAGCACCAAGTCTTCCAGGTCTCTGCTGCTTCTGGGTCTCCAATGGCCAGCCCTGGTGCCATGGGCACCCCCATGGGCCAAGCGCTGAGCCTGCCTACCTGGGCAACTCGGGTGCCAAGTGCCAAGCCTTCCCGGTCTCTGCTGCTTCTGCTGGGTCTCTGATGGCCTGCCAATGCTGCCATGCCACCATGGGCACCCTTGGGGGTCCCTGGAGTGCCTCAATCCTCCCAGTGGTGCTGAACACTGCCAAGCGTTCGGGGAGGTCTGAACCCTGCCAGACCCAACCCATGAACCCTAACTACATTTTTAGCCCAAACGGCAGAACATCTGAACTCCATCCTGTTCGCACATCCCTAATTGTACTTAGTCCTTTGTCAATAAATCTCCCTTATTTGTATCAGAGTATTCCCTTTCTGTGTTTTGGTGTGGGAGGGAAATGTCAGCCCGCTGACAGTGCATTATGTCCTCAGACTGATCCCAGTAGATACATGCAGCCCTTTGAATAAATTTGGCTAATTCCCCCTAAATTTAAGAGGTCGTTGGGATATTGGGGTACGAGGCCTCAATATTCACTCATGGAGTGGGTCCGTGTCCTAACAATACCCTTGGGTTCCAACTCCCTATAAACCAAACAATGTCTCCCCTTCTCTTCAGTCAGGCTGTAGAGCGAGGGACACGGTTATGTTCTCCTGGTTCTGTCTGTCTGTCTTGTGGGGTGGAACCGCTTTGCCCCAGGTTGGTCCATATGATCATCGTACTGGGGAGCAGCTATTTTATTTTCCCATATATCACTTTTTATACTCGTGAGGAGCTATACTCCCTTCAAGTGAACCAGATCATTTCCCACTAGATGCAGCACCAAAATCCCTGGTTGTGGGCCCCTGGCAGCCCCTCTTAAATTGGGGAGCAACTGTTGCCACCTCATGCTTCTGCGGCCCTTCCAGAAGATCTCAGCATGAGCTGACATCCCCAGATGAGTATACCAGTTCAAGTTCCCAACCACCTTACCAGTCAACTTGATCAGGCTGTGGCTAACAAGCCACACCAACTCTCTGTGATGGGGAGAGGACCTGAGGACACAGACAGAGCAATTAGTAGTTCAAAGGGTTCGGGAGTGCCTGCACATAGGACTGGTAAGCTCGGGATGTTACCAACAGGACTATTGATTATTTTGGAGGCACAAATTATGTTTAGCATGTTTGGGAATTTATGACTTTATTATTAATAGGTTCCCCTGTTGGACAACAACTAATTTATTTCAGAGACATTGAATGAGTCAGATTTATTTGAAACTTCAGATGTTTTATTTAGGGTGAGCATCAAATATAGCCCCCAAGAATATTCAACAATGCCATGTGCAAATATAAAGTTTACAGAGATACACACTAGAAGAACATACAGTCTCAATAGCAATGGTCTCTCATACAACTACTGGAAATAATCATGTATATTGTCTGGTACTACTCTGTAAACTATGCTTGGCTTTCTCTGCATTTCTACTTAAACTAACAAATATTTAACCTCCATTCAGCAAGACCAGCTTCTGAAGTGGATATGGGAGGTGATCAGATCTGGACAAGGTGGAAGTAAGTAAAGTATAAAGAGAGAAAAGGAAAAGAAGAGTGGTCTCTGCCATTCAACCTGACTTTTAAAACCTTCCATTCTCCTCCCATATCCACCCAGGATTTTACCTGTTCCAGTGGTAAAACCTTAACTCTAACCAATAAAAAGTAGGCATGGGAAAACAGATTGCGGTTCGGGTTCAGCCGTTCGGTTTGGCTACATTTGGTTCGGCCGTTCGGTTCGTTCCCCGGGTTCGGGTTCGGCTGTTTGGTTCGGCCACTCAGTTCAGATTTGGTCATTCGGGAAATGTTTTTATATGGGGTTTTTGTTGTTGTTGTTTACTTTTTTATATGTTTTTTTTTGTTTTTTATTTGGTTTTTGTATTTTTATATGGTTTTTTAATTTAAATTTGTTATCTAATATTATATCTATCTATCTACACTAAATCTAACTGCTATTAAGCATTCTAAATGCTATGAACTAAATGGATTATCTAATAAGTACACAGGTCTACTCCTACAAACACTAAAACTAAATCTCTAACGCTATCTCTATCACTAAGCTAACTCCTACAACTGTCTACTATCTATCTATCTATCTATCTATGAATGATGGAGGGAATCACAAACAACACAAGGAGGGGTACAAAACTGAAATGAAACTTAAATCAATCTATATCCTACTCTATACATGAAATACAATAATCCTACTCTAAATGAAAAAACAGGGGAAGGGAAGGGAATCTGGGATGGNGGGTAAAAACAAAAAATAACCACTAAATCTATCTAAGCTAAGCTAAATAAATGAATGAGAATATGGGGGTAGATGGGTTGGATGGGTGAAATGGGAGGAGGATTGCAATGGATTGGGGAGCTGGAAAATGCTGGGAGAGGGAGCCTTCTGAAATGCCTGCTGTTCAGGAACAGTGACTAGCTCAGAAGGTGTTGGGAAGGGGGGGGCAGATAGTTTTATTTCTTGCAAGCCTTTACACCCCTGGTGCCTGGAAGTTTGCTCCTCAGCTGACTCCCCCTCCCTGTCACTTTTGACCTTCCAGTGACCCTTTTTTTGCCACCCGAACTCACCCGAACACAATCCGAAGTGACCGAAGTGTTCGGTCATTTCGACATTCGGAATTGGGTTCGGGCATCCAAACAGGCCGAGTTCAGGCCAAACTCCATACTTCCGAACCGCGTTTGCCCATCCCTAATAAAAAGCTCAACTCCATTAACGTATATATAACATAAAATGGAAAGTTACTTAAACATTACTAAAACCTGAGGTATACTGGCTTTTAACAACACCATACGATTTTTGGATATCAAAGTTCCACATCTCAAGATCATCCATCCTGTTTATCACTAAAGTAGAGCCCAGTTAGGCCAAGTTCCTTAAAATCCTGCAGCGACTAACCTCCACCCTATGTTCCAACCTTAAGCAATCCTGTCCTGTCACCAGAACTTTAAAATTCTAGCACTCTAAAGTCTAACACACTTTAAAATCCTTTTTAATCAAACTATTACTACTCCTATATTAAGCATACTATTTCTTATCAAACCACTATGCACTATATAAATGAATACATGATATATGAATATATGTGTGTAAAGATATGTGTAAATGTGTGTACAACTATCCAGACCTCAAGCCTGAACCTATTAACTCAAGGACCCAGGCAACAGGGAGCACCACCTACCTATTGCTTGTATGCCCTGTTTGGGCATCCCTGAAGCAGCAGCAAAACTAGTGGCCCCGATTCTGAAGGAACGGGACCCAAATTGTTCTGATGGGAGCTGCATGCTTGCTAGCATAGTCCACATCATGGCCATGAATTGATATCTTGTCAAGAAACCACTAGCATGCCTGAATAAGGCACCCAGAAGTGGGGGACGGATGGCTAAGTAGTCCTCCAAGGACCATACTGGGCACAACTAGGGGGAAACCGTTCTGGCCAGTCACACCGTGTGCACCCTGCCTCTCTAGTCGGTCTTAGAGCAATGCAGGTGGATGGTCACTGCCTGCTGGCTAACCCTAATGTCCTCTATGATCACCACCCTGTCAGTATTGTCCTGGGCAGAATCAGCCACCAGCTCATTCACCCTGAAGGTGTCAAAGAATGCCACTGTAAATGCAGCTGTAAACAACCAAACCTCAAAACTATTTACACAAATAGTTGCACATGTCCAACAGCAGCAGGGGTGTAATGGGAAGGCACCCATCTGGTGGGTTGTCATGTTCCCTAGCCCAACCCCCCATCAGGTGCCTGGTGCAGAAACCCTGGTCCGGAGGGGGATGGCCAGCCAGGCGGCTCATAATTCCTAGTGCTGCCAGTTTGCTGGTTATGGTCCTGACTGCCACCCCCTGCTTCCTCAAGTCCATGGCAAACTGGAGCATCTGGGCCTCAGGGATGGGGAAACCCAGCCCTCAGCCCTGGAGAGAATGAAAACCCTGGAACTCGCTGAATGCCCTGATATAGGTGTCTCTGGTTCACAGTGTCAGAGATCCCTGAATGGTGCTCTATAGTTCTAAAATCCAAGGGTCCATGCCGATTGGGGCAGGGGGTCCAGATGGGTCTAGGTGGAAGCAAATGGAAGTGCTCCATCTGGAAGTGAGAAAGGGTGTCGGCCACACTGTTATCTACACCTGGCACATGCCTTGCCTTTAACAATATATTATGGTGCAGGCAGAATGCCTTGACTAACTTCATGACCTTGGGTGATCTGGATGACATGGTGGTAATGATGTGGACCACCGCCTGGTTATCTCACCAGAACAGCATGGCATGGAAGGCGAACTCTGCTCTCCAGAGGTGAACCACCACCACCACCACAATGGGAAATAATTCCAGGAACTTAAGGTCCCTGGTCACCCTGGACTCTGCACATTCTAGTGGCCAGGGGGCCATGCACCATCTGTCCCAGAAGAACACCCCGAACCCTAGACCATCCATCGCATCAGAGTGGACTTGGAGTTTGGCCTCCACTAGGAGCCACTCCCTCCAAATGCTAACCCCGTTGAACTCAAGGAATGAGGTCCAGGTAACCAGATCTTCCCTCATGTCCCTGGTGATGCACACATGGTGGTGTGGCTGGGGACTACCCACCAGGTTCGAATATAGGCAGACCAGGATGGCCCTGCCCAGGGCAACCACCCTGTAGGCAAAGTTGAGGCTCCCGATGAGGGATAGGAGTTGCCATACGGTGACCTTGTGGGCCACCCAACACTCCATGATCTTACTCCTCAAGGCGGCCAGCTGGGAATCGGGAGACCCCTGCCACTGTGTCCATGTCTATACCTCAATATTGCAGCATGGTGGCCAGCCCCTCTGTTTTTTCTAGAGCTAGGGGAGTGCTCAGGTGGGCTA
This sequence comes from Sphenodon punctatus, assembly GCA_003113815.1. Lineage (NCBI taxonomy): Eukaryota > Metazoa > Chordata > Lepidosauria > Sphenodontia > Sphenodontidae > Sphenodon > Sphenodon punctatus. The sequence continues at coordinate 635,800 of QEPC01012378.1, forward strand.
CCACCCCCCGAAAAGTCTCCATCAGTTGTCTACATTTGGTTGCACCAGCACGGCCAATGAACAGGAAGTTATCCAAGTATTTAGTGAGCTCACCCACATCTGCCTGCTGCCGTACCACCCACTCAATCAGGGAACTGAAGCGCTCGAAAGTCAAACAGGAGATCGAGCATCCCATGGACATGGCCATATCATAATAATACTGACCTTGAAAATGGAACCCTAGAAGATGGAAGCTGTCTGGGTGGACTGGGAGGAGACAGAAAGTTGACTTGATGTCACATTTGGCCAGCAAAGCACCAGAACCATGGTGCTTTATTAATGACACCACCAAATTGAAAGATGCGTAATGGACCAATATAAGGTTTATAGGAATGGCGCCACTGATCGACCCTCCCTGGGGGTAGGAAAGATGGTGTATCAAATGGAATTCCACCGGGGCCTTCTTGGGGACCACTCCCAGGGAGGAGACCACCAGGTTCGGGAAAGGAAAAGGGGACTCGGGAATGGGCAGGCCACCTGGCCCTCAGCTGTCTTCTTAGTCACTTTAGCTTCGGCAATGTGCTCCAACCCAGCCACCTATTTCCGGTTCGGGGCCACCCAATGCTGTTGCACTGGGACCGCGGGTATCCTAAACCCTTCCCAGAAACTGTTTACTACATATTGGACCTCGGCCTGGTTAGGGTGGTGTCAGAGGGCTGCCTCCAGCTGCCCAACCTTAATTGGGGTTGGGGTTCTTCATAGAGCTCCCTTGTTTGCCTCCCCCTTGGTTCCCTTTTCCGAGGGGGGTGGGCTGTGGTGTTGGTTCTTCCCTTTGGCCAGGACTTGGCTTTGGGACAGGCTGAGGTGGCATAGTAGCCCCTGCAAGTCGGGCAAGCATGTCGAAAGTGGCACACTGCCCTGGAACATTTTCCTATGTGGGTGAACTCCCAGCGTTGCCCACCCCCACTTCCTGCTGGTTTCTTCGCTTTGCCACAAAAAGAATTTTTGGCCAGAGTGACTCCACCCTTTGCTAGAAGGTGCCCACTGTCAGACCTCAGGGCATTGGTTGCATCTACCATGCAGTCCAGCCAGAGATCAGCGGTGTGGACATCCCATCTAAGCCCCGAGGTGAAGGTTGCTCTGTGGCGGAAAGCCTCGTCATATTGTAGCCAGGCCTGCAGGGGGCCCGACTCGTAAACCCTGCAGACAATATCCGCGTATTTGAGAAGGTCTGCAGCCAAGGCGGGGTAGGACTGGATCATCACCCCTTGATAGATCGCATAGGCCACCATCCAATTTTTCCAGTTCCTGAAAAACTTTTCCAGTTCCTTGGGGTGCTTGAAGCGCTCCTTTTCTTTCCTATCCTCCTGCATGGTCAGATCAACTATGGTATCACTGAAGAGGATTTCAGATAGGTCTATGAATTTTCCCCTCCATATCCATTCCCTCATGGCTGGGAGGATGTGTGCCACAATGGGGGTGGAAACATCTGAGTACCCCTCACCCACAGGGAGCCTGGCTCTGCCCACTGTGCCTGGCTCTGCACAAGTGGGGTAGGGAAGAGGGCCCATACCTGGAGCACCTGGCCCACCTGCAGCAGGGTTCCAGAAGGAGCTGGTGCCCCAGGGGACAGTGGCGGGGATGTACCATGGGCACTCATGCCTTGTTCTACCAAAGGGATGGGGGCTTCACTGGGGCCCATTGACCACTGCACCACCATTCCCCCCATTGCAGATGCTGATGGGGGGTTCTGAAAGCAGGGGTCTGGGACTGAAGTTCCCTGGTTAGCCCCTCCACCCTTCCAGGTACCACCCACCCACTGACCCGATTGGGATGACTTGCGGTGCTCATCCATCAGTCCCTTGCACCCATCCAGGGGGGTTGCCCCTCCTCCATACCTTGAGCACCCAGGACAGTGGCTGGCTCCTTGTGCAGTCTGGGGTTGCCCTGCTGCTCCACCATGACTTGGATCAACTGTTCCAGGGTTTCAATCCTTTGTAGAATTTTGTTGTCCTCATGTCTTGGAGGTTCCGGTGTGCCAGCCCGGTCTGACTGGTTGTGCTCAAACCTGTAGTCATGGAAGAGAGTGAAGGGGAGCTCTCCATACCGCCCCCGACTGAGGGCCCCACCACGGGCCCCAACTGGGCTGATGTCACTGATACTGGGACCATTCCTTTCCCAGGCTCCAGTGCAGGCCAAAGCCAGGCATCCTCCAACATCCTGGGGTGCCTGGGCACCAGGGGGCTGCAGAAGGACACCCCAACGAGGCAGGCCCAATCTCCACACCCCAGAGGGCCTAGGGCCAGCCCTATGGCGCCTTGGTGTGGGGGGGGTCCCCAAATTCCTCAATAAACCTTGCCAGGCGGGGCATCCAGCATCCCCCCTTCATGGCTGCGGGGACAGTGTCACTACTTCCCTTCCTGTGACCTGGGCCATGGGGCCAGGTGGCACTCCATGGTGTGGCTTCCCCAAAACTTCCTGGGCCTGGGGGGGGCCTCAAACCTCTCTGTGGCCTAAAAAAAAAACCTGGGGCAGTGCCTGGTGGAAGTGTCAAGTCCCAGGGCCATCCTGGGGTGGCAAATCCTGGAGGGGAGATACAGAGCTCACAAACCATTCCTAGCAGCAACAGTGGAGGGAGGCCAGGCCAGGGGAACCAGCTGGTGTGGGGGCAGAGCGTTAGCCTGCCAGCAAGCCTGCCTAGGCCTCACCTTCTTGTGAGCCACCTTGTGCAGCTTTCCCACAGCTCTAATCGGAGGGGGGGCACCAGTGACCCAGTGCCCAACTCACACCCTGGGGCTCTGTGTGGACCCGCTCCAGGCCAGTCAGTTCAGGCAGAAGCGGCAAGGCTGGCAGGTAGCCAGGGCCCCGAGTCTTCTGCGCTGCCGCGATTCGCGGAATTTGCGCAGAATCCTGCCCTCGGCAGGATTCTCGCAGAAACTGGGGAAATCCCCGTGGGATTTCCCTTCCTTGGCGGTGAGCCAATCAAGGACCAGCTTTATTGAGGCCACAAGCCAATCAGGGGGCTTGCGCGGCCTTTATAAAGCTGGTCCCATCAGCACATGGGACCTACTTGAATCGCCGTGAGACCGCACTCTAGGATCACTGCTGCCGACTCCAGCTGCTCAGCTCCAGCCGCCGCCGCCGGGGTCCCCACCGCTGCCTCTGCTGCTGCCTGGATCGCTGCTGCCTCTGTCTCCACCACCACCGCCGCCAACTCCAGACGCTCAGCTCCAGCTGCTGCCGCCGGGATCCCCGCCGCTGCCTCTGCCGCCGGGATCGCTGCTGCCTCTGTCTCCGCCGCCGCTGCTGCCTCTGCCGCCGCCGCCTGGATTGCTGCTGCCTCTGCCTCTGGCGCTGCCTCTGCCGCTGGGATTGCTGCTGCCTCTGTCTCCGCCGCTGCCGGTGCCTCTGCCGCTGCCGCCAGGATCGCCTCTGCCTCTGCCGCCGCCGCTGCTGCCTCCGCTGCTCAGGGATCGCCGCTCCAGCCGGTAAGTAGGTGGTGGTGGTGGTGTTCCAGCTGCCGCTCTGCACGTTGGTAGTTTGGGGGGGGTTTCCTGCTGCCGCTCTGCATCTTGTTAGTTTGGGGGGGGGTTCCCGCTGCCACTTTGCACGTTGGTAGTTTGGGAGGGGGGGTTCCTGCTGCCGCTCTGCACCTTGTTAGTTTGAGCACAAAATAGTCCCCACTCTCACATGTTGGATGGCGTGGGGTAGCTCCTCACACCCCAATATCCCAGTTCCACTTGCCCTGATGTATGTGCTTCCACTGGGCATCAAAGGCCCACAGATGGGAGGGGGCATGATTACAACAAGCCTATGGCTTTGGTCAGTTTCCCCCACACCACCATGTCTTGCTTCCTGCTTTGCCATGTGGTTTCGTGGGTGGGTTTTCTGCTTTGCCATGTGGGTGGGTTTGCTGCTTTGCCATGTGGTTTTTGTGTGTTTTCATGGGTGGGCTTCCTGCTTTGCCATGTGGGTGGCCTTCCTGCTTTGCCATGTGGTTTTTGTGGGTTTTTTTGCTGCTTTGCCATGTGGTTTTTGTGGGTTTGGTGCTTTGCCATGTGGGTGGCCTTGCTGCTTTGCCATGTGGTTTTTGTGTGTTTTTGTGGGTGGCCTTCCTGCTTTGCCATGTGGTTTTTGTGTGTTTTCGTGGGCAATCTGTTTTCAGATCTCAGGCGATCTGTTTTCATGTGTTTTAATGCAAATAAATAAATGTCTTTATTTGCTGGACTGTAAAATGTGTTAATTAATGCAAATATGTAAATAAATGTTTTTTTAAATTATAAAGATGTCATTACTGCTATTAAAGAACTCATTTTTAATTTTACTAGACTGGTTTTGTAACTTTATTGGGTCGCAGAATTTTCCATTTTGGGTTGCAGAATTTTCCATTTTGGGTCGCAGAATTTCAGAATTTTTTTTGCCAGAAGAATCGGGGCCCTGCAGGTAGCTCACCGCCTGACTGCGCCACTACTGCTCTTCTTGCTCCTGCTTCCAAACTGAAGTGGGAGCCAGCGTTTGTTTTGGAGCACCGCCCCTTGTCTGGGCAGTGCTCCAATCAGGACCCATGCTTTAGGAATGTGCAAACAGAACCGAGTTTGGAAATTCGGGTCGGTCCGGTTCGGTTTGAAAATCGAGTTCGGTTCAAAAGTTCAGTTCGGTCGACTGAACTATTCAAGTTTGGTCGAATTCTGAACTTCTGAACCAAGTTCATACATTCAAAACTGGGTTTTTGACCTTCCAAACTGGTTTGGATTCAACCATCAACAGTTCAGTCGAATTCGAGTTTGGTTCGAAAGTTTGGTTCAGTCGACTGAACTATTGGAGTTCGGTCCGAACTTCCGAACCGCGTTCGCACATCCCTACTTTTCGTATGCTCCAGCCAGGGAATTCACACACACCTCTTTGCAGCTTCTCTCTTCTCCCTGCCTGCCTGCAGCATAGCTGCTGCTTGCAGGCACGAAGTCTCCTGTGCTCCTGCCCCATTTCTCAGGGGGAGCGCAGCAACAGGTCCTGTCACTGCCAGCCATTGCAGCAGGTGAAGGGCAATAATTATGCTTCTGTTATCACAGCAATTTAGGAACTTCTGCTCAGATGTTTTGTGACCTCCACTAAGAAGACTTACAAGTCAGTTCAATGGAAATGTGGCTGCTACATGCAGAACTATGCAAAGTGGAGGTGTGTGAAATTTGTTCTCTACGTTTGATAGATCACAGTCCCACTGCAGACACAACTTTGGCTTTGGCCAACTCCATATGTTCAAAGAAAAACTAGTCACTAATATAGTGAAACAAAATTTTCCATTCTTTCTGGTACAGTTGGGTGAAGGCCTGGGTCCAGAACACTATCTTACAAGAGCATTTGTATAAATCTAGCTTACCAGTCTGACACTTCAGCCCTTATTCAACTGGCCATGGCTGGTGTGTGTGTGTGTGTCCATGGGCGCACTGCTGCAGGGGCAGGGTGGTGGACAGGTGCACAGGGGCCTACACCCATCCCCCCATATCCCCATGCACAGAGCAACCTGTGTTGTTTCCATGACTAGGGGCTGGGTGGGGATGCGTGTGTCATGGGAGTGTGCACACACACCCTCCCACAAACACATTTACACGGAACACTCTCCCATGTGGATGATGGGTGTCCAAGCAGGGGAGTATCTAGTGTAAAAAGGTCAATTATTACACAGAAATTAATACAAATGTGGATGAGAGGAGGATGGTACAATTCAGTAGGGATATGCAAACATGATGGAATTTGGATGTTCGGCCATTTGAACTAAAAATTTAATTTAGGTTTGTGGGTTCGGTCCGGCGGAGTTCGGTACCCGCAAGAATTCGGCAGAGATCAGCACCGCCAGGAGGCTTGGGGTGCTCCAGGGACCCCCAGGGGTGCCTGTGGTGGCATGGCAGGCCATCAGATACCCAGCAGCAGCAGAGACCAGGAAGGCTGGCACTTGGCACCCAAGGTTGTCTGGGCAGGCTCGACGCTTTGCCCCTGGGGATGCCCGTGACTAGGGAGGTAGCGGAAAGTCACAGCGGCAGCTATTTCCACTGGAAACAGCATTTCCACAATTAGTGGTATGGCATGGCAGAGATTTTCATTCCACTAGTTTCATTCTGCTACTTCTGCAGTTCCGCTAATTTCATTCCATTCCTTCCACAGGCTTCACAAATAGTGGAAACATGCCATTTTCACTACTTTCGCCATTCCACCAGTGCCATGAAATAGCGGAACAGTGGTTTTCTGACAGTTTCTGACAATTCTGCAATTTTTCCAATAGTTTCCAAATTTGCAGAATGCCGGCAGAATTAGCGGAATGTCAGTACAAAAGCCATAGTGTGGCATGGGCAATTCCGAAATGGCAGAATGGAATCACAGCATGGTAAAAGCTGCTGCCACTTCAGCCCTACCTGTGGCACCAGGGCTGGCTATCAGAGACCCAGCAACAGCAGCAGAGGCCAGGAAGGTTTTGGGCTTGGTGGCTGACACTCTTAGGGGGCAGGGCATTTCATGCTGGCATTGGTGTAGCAGTGGAAGAGGCCTGGCCAGGGTTTGGTGGCTGTCACCCCTGCTTGGCCAGGCATTTCAGGATGGCTGACATTGGCGGAGCAGCGGCAGAGGCCCGGCCAGGGCTTGATGGCTGGCACCCCTACTTGGCTGGGCATTGCAGGCTGCCAGGCATCGGTGGCAGCCTGACTCAGGATGGTGTGTGAGGGTAGCTTAAACTGGGGGGCCAGGAAGTCAATCAGGTGCCTAAACCCCATGTCTTCGATGACCAAGAAGGACTGCCCATCAAGTACAATCATTTCCCCCAACATGCGCATGACTTTCAGTTGAAAGCTATGCTGCCCTCCACGTCCTGAAGCTGCCCATGGACTTGGCAGTTTCCCCAACCCCAGCTCTCAATTGTGTGGATCGACAGCCCTCCCTGCATGTAACATAGGCCCCAGAACCCTGATGGTGGGCCCTGGGAGAGGAGTGGCAGCTTCTGGAGGAAGTGGAATGACAGCCTTCCCTTCCTGGAACATAGGCCCCAGAATCCTGATGGTGGGTCCTGGGGCTGGAGTGGCTGCTTCTTGAGGCCGTGGAATGACAGCACCCAATGAGCCTAATGATGGCCCCCGAACCCTGTTGGTGGGTCCTGGGACTAGAGTGGCAGCTTCTAGATGACATGGATGGATATCCCCCCATGCCTGTAATGTAGGCCCCAGAACCCTGACAGTGGGTCCTGGGGCTGGAGTGGCTGCTTCTGGATGAAGTGGATGGACAACCCCCCATGCCTGTAACATAGGCCCCAGAACCCTGAAGGTGGGTCCTGGGGCTGGAGTGGCTGGCTGTTTCTTGATGCGGTTGAATAACAGCTCCCCGTGATTGCAATGCCAGCCCCAGAATCCTGATGGTGGGTCCTGGGGCTGGAGTGGCAGCTTCTAGATAAAGTGGAATGACAGCTCCCTGTGAGTGGAATGATGGTCCCAGAACATCAGTAGGTCCTGGGACTAGAGTGGCAGCTTCTAGATGAAGTGGAATGATGGCTCGCCATGATCGGAATGACGGCCCCAAAACCCTGATGGTGGGTCCTGGAACTGGAGTGGCAGTTTCTAGATGAAGTGGATGGACAGCCCCTCATGCCATAATGAAGGCCCCAGAACCCTGATTGTGGGTCCTGGGGCTGGAGTGGCTGTTTCTGGATGAAGTAGATGGACAGCCCCCCGTGCCTGTAACGAAGGTGCCAGAACCCTGATGGTGGGTCCTGGGGCTGGAGTGGCTGGCTGTTTCTTGATGTGGTGGAATGATGGCCCCAGAACCCTGACAGTGGGTCCTTTTCAGAAACTGGTGCCAAACCAGCTAATCCCAGAACCTTATAAGACACAGCAGATATACATCAATAAACAGGGGGGGGGGAGAAGGGAGAGAAGGGGAAAAAAGGGGGGAAAGGAACAAAAAAAGAGAATCGCTTGGCTATGGTCCCATTAGTTGATCTTTATAATATAGTACATAAAGATCAGAATGAATTTTCCTTCTGGGCTATTGAAAAAGTGGGTCCCCCTGTCAATCCTAAGGTTCTCTCTGAGCGAGAGAGATATTGGATTATTACCCTTGATACCATAACCATAAACTGTCAGGGTTCACCCCCCTCTAAGGACTTACCTCAGGTGGCGGCAGCGTGGTCGCTCAAAGCAACAAGGCGCAGGGCTTCCTGCAGCACCAGGACTTTCCCCCCTTGCAAACAAACCACAGTCTGACGCTCCAGGCACCCAGCAGCTGCAGCGGCAAGACGCAGGTGATTCGCTGGCCCCGCACGCTGCACAAGACACAGGGGCGGGGCCAGGTATGCTTTGCCACTCAGAGCGACTCCAGAAATGGCAGGAGGGCATTTCCCAGGCATAAAAGCCGGCGCTGTGAGGCACACAGCGCCGGTGATCTGTTAGACTGGCCCCTTTGTGATTGAAATAGGAGAGAGTTGGAGAGACTGCTGCTTTGGAACAAGCCCTTAACCCTTCCCTTACCCTTCCTTTGGCCTTTCCTGTGTGACTGAGGAACCTGACAGTGAGAGAGTGGTGGGTGAGTTTCCTTCCTACATTGAAACCTCTTAAATTAACTACTGGTTTTGATTGGAACCTTTGAATTTAACTACCGGTTTTGATAGGTGTATACATTCTGTTAACCATCATAAAGGAATTCTGTTTGATACTGATGGATAGGGGAAGGTGTTCCCACAAAGGACTGATTAGTGCAGCTGAATGCTATAGAATCAGATGATAAGACTCACATAATTTAAGCAATACCGGCAACTTGCTCACTGCATCTGTTTAGTCAGTTTGATGAGAGCCATATGTATTTTTGAACGAGTATCCCCTCAGGACTAGCAAGGTAAATTCTTTTTTTTTTACCAATTCTATTCTAGTTTAACTAAGCAGCAATGTTTAAAGATTAGTGGGAGGGCGTCAGAAACATGCCCTCTCAGGAATCTCACATGCTCTTCTTTTTAGGCTGGTCGGCAGTTTTATCCTGGCCACTACATGTAGCCGCTTGATAAGAACAGCATTCTCTTGCTGTGAGCTAAGTTTTGATTTGTCTTATCACCAGTGTTTCACTCGTAGGTAAGTACCTATATTATTGTTTGATTAGGCGCCATTAAGTCCGTCAGGACAGATAACACGCAACAATGGAGACAGATTTCTTCCCCTTTCCCCTCGTCCCTTTTCCACCTTTCTCTCTCTCTTTCCTTCTTCTCTTTCTTTTCCCTCTTCCTTTCCTCCTTTTTCTTCTGTTCTCTGCCCCCCTTTTGTCCCCCCTTCCCCTTCTCCCTTCCCTTCCTCCTTCTTCCTTTCCCTCCTCCCCTTTTTTTCTCCCCACTTCCCTTTCCTCTCTTTTTTCGTTCCTCCCCCCCTTTTTTCTTCCCTCCTCCCCCCCCCCAAATTTACTGATGTATATCTGCTGCGTCTTATAAGGTTCTGAGATTAGCCGGTTCGGCACCAGTTTCTGAAAAGAATAGATATGTATTTACATTTTGTAAATCAGCCACCTGATAAGGTCAGTATTGTTTACTTTCCAGCTGCAGTTATATGCTCCTATAGACATGGGTAGCCTACTCAGCATTGCTTTGAGGGGTACACCTCAGTCTGATTCTATCAGAATTATATGTAGTATGTAGAGATTTCTTCCTATGTGGTTATATGAGGTCTCAACCAAAGGCCAAAAAAGGTCTAGGATGGGGGTTGCTATTGTAAGAAACCGCCGGACTCTGGCGGCTGTGGGCAGCGTGGTGCGTGTTGCCAGGCAACAGGGGAGAGGACGCCGTAGCAAGCAGGGCCGGAGGCATGGGAAGCGGGAGGCGGGGCCACCGCATGCTCAGAGACGCAGAGGTGCCCAGCCCAGCTGCAGCACATCGTGGCGAAGATTCCTGGGTCAGAGACGGGTGGGGACTCTGCCCCAGATATTACAACAGGCTAATTGACTGGCCTATATTAACCACCAGCAGGGCCGAGAGCCCTTGCTGGTAATCAGTTCTGAGAAGCTGGCCCCCTGAGCTTCTTGATTCTAGTATTGCCTGAGAGAGAGAGAGAGAGAGAGAGAGAGAGAGAGAGTGAAACTACTATCCTTGTCTACGTCTGGTTCATTACCCTTCCCTGGAGAGCGTATGGTGAGTGAAAGTGAGAGAGTGTGGTATTGATTGTGGGTCTTGTTCTGTGTTGCAGTAACTGGTGCCCCTTATACCTATTTGTGCCTCCCTTCCCCCCGCCTTTAGTAGGGACACTTAACCTCCCCCCACCTCTTGCCTGAGTGAGCGTCCTTTCCCACCTCCCTACTCCCTTTCCCCCATTCCCTTTCCCTCCCAGCATTTCCCTGGAGTCCCTCCTTTCCCCCTGGTTCTCCACTGTGTTTCACGGTGTCCTGGGCCTGGGTTATTTCCCCAATTGCGTGTCTCTCTTGTATTGTACCCTTCATTGTTGGGGCAATTGCCTTGTCTCTGAACTTCCCAATGATGAGCAGGGCTACTCTCTGAGTCAGAGAGACAGCCCACCTAAGACCCTGAGGGATCATTTTTCCTCTGATAGATACCTGAGACAAGGCCGCCCTCTGTGTGTCTTTCCCTCTCCGTGTGTGTGTGTGTGTGTGTGTGCGCGCGCCCCCCCTCACTACTTCCTTCCTCCCCATATTTCCCCCCTCTTTCCTTTACCAGCCATGACAGCTATATTTTGTTTGGCCTTTTGAACTTTTTTGTTCAATGACATAAAAGACTGTATATAGATGAGTGTATTATATGTTCACTTTTCAAATTGTCTATGCATGCTGTCCCTTTCAGATCTGTCTACACTTTTATCTTACCCCTAGAAGACAGGACATTTATAACCACCCCTGAGGAATCCAGATTTACTGGTGAAATGTTGGGCTTTTGAAACTTGTTGTTTTCCTATGGGTTTCTGAAATTTGTTGTCTTGCTATCTCCATTTTACTATCATTATTGTTGTTTGCACTTATATTAAACCTATGAACATTGGATTTCCATCTAGCAGTTGTTGTTCTATTTGACATGCAGTACCAGCAGCAGCAGCAGCCATTGGATTGCCCGGTCACAGTAACTTCAGCTGGCACCCCTACTTGACCAGACATTTCAGGCTGACTGGCATTGGTGGAGCAGCAGCAGAGGCCTGGACAGGGCTCGGTGGCTGGCACCCCTGCTTGGCTGGGTGTTACAGGCTGACTGGCATTGGCGAAGCAGCAGCAGAGTCCCAGCAAGGGCTTGGTGGCTGGCACCCTTAATTGGTCAGGCATTGCAGGCTGGCTGGCCTCTGTTTGGGACACTTGCAGACAAGTGGAACGAAATCCCTCCCTGCCTGTAACGTAGGCCGCAGAACCCTGATGATGGGTCCTGGGGCTGGAGTGTCTGGCACCCCTACTCGGCTGGGTGTTGCAGGCTGGCTGGCAGCGGCGGAGCAGCCGCAGAGGCCCGGCCATGGCTCGGTGGCTGGCACCCGTACTTGGGTGGGTGTTGCAGGCTGGCTGCCCTCTGTGTGGGACACTTGCAGACAAGTGGAATTATAGCCCTCCCTGCCTAGAACATAGGCCACAGAACCCTGATGGTGGTTCCTGGGGCTGGAGCGGCCAGCACCCCTACTTGGCTGGGCATTTCAGGCTGGCATCAGCAGAGCAGCAGAAAAGACCCAGCCAGGGCTTGGTGGCTGGCGTACCCCTTCTCAACCAGGAGTTGCAGACTGGTTGGCATCGGCAGAGCAGCGGCAGAGACCTGGTCAGGGCTCGGTGGCTGGCACCCCTACTTGTCCGGGAGTTGTAGACTTGCATCCTACTCTCCGGATTTGAACAAGCTATTCTGCCAATTGGTCAAGCCTTGCCCGGTGGTGAATCATGCGGCCACCGAATAGCAGACATTGGATTGCCGGGGTACAGTACTCATGGCACAGCAGAGGCAACAGAAGCTGACATTGGGTTTCTGGGGCACAGAACCCATGGCACAGACAGCAGAGGCAGCATTGGCAGCAGCAGTGGACATTGGATTTCCCGGTAGCAGAACCCATGCCACAGACAGCAGAGGTGACATTGGCAGCAGCAGCAGATATTGGATTGCTGGGGCACAGAACTAATGGTACAGGAAGCAGCAGAAGACATTGGGTTATCCAGTAGCAGAACCCATGACACTGACAGAATTGGCAGCAGCAGTGGACATTGGATTTCCAGGGCATAGAATCCTTGGCAGAGGCAGCAGAGGCAGCATTGGGAACAGTAGTGGACATTGGATTGCCCGGTAGCAGAACCCATGCAACAGACAGCAGAGGCGGCATTGGCAGCAGCATCGGACATTGGATTGTCGGGGCACAGAACCCGTGGCACAGACATCAGACGTAGCATTGGCAGCAGCAGTAAACACCGGATTGGCCAGTAGCAGAACCTATGGAACAGACAGCAGAGGTAGCATTGGCAGCAGCAGCAGAGATTGGATTGCCGGGGCACAGAACTCATGGCACAGAAATTAGAGGCATTTGCAGCAGCAGCAGACATAAGATTAACTGGGCACAGAACCCGTGCAACTGCAGAGATGGCAGCAGCAGGATTTGCCTGTGCGCAGCACCCATGAAGTCAATATGGTAGGGTTTGCCAGCGAAGAGCTCCCATACAGCAGCAGACGGCAGCAGCAGGATTGCGTGGGCACATTTGGATTTGTCACGGCAGAGCACCCATGGACCAGAAGCAGCGGGATTACCAGGCCAGTGGGGCACATCACCCAGGGTTGGTGGGGCAGGCAGAAAGTCACCTTGACATGAGAGGCAGGCAGGCTGGGTCAGGGCTTCAGCTTTGCCCACAGGGTGGC
>QEPC01012378.1:648619-660788 GCA_003113815.1 Sphenodon punctatus
TTACCCTTCCCTGGAGAGCGTATGGTGAGTGAAAGTGAGAGAGTGTGGTATTGATTGTGGGTCTTGTTCTGTGTTGCAGTAACTGGTGCCCCTTATACCTATTTGTGCCTCCCTTCCCCCCGCCTTTAGTAGGGACACTTAACCTCCCCCCACCTCTTGCCTGAGTGAGCGTCCTTTCCCACCTCCCTACTCCCTTTCCCCCATTCCCTTTCCCTCCCAGCATTTCCCTGGAGTCCCTCCTTTCCCCCTGGTTCTCCACTGTGTTTCACGGTGTCCTGGGCCTGGGTTATTTCCCCAATTGCGTGTCTCTCTTGTATTGTACCCTTCATTGTTGGGGCAATTGCCTTGTCTCTGAACTTCCCAATGATGAGCAGGGCTACTCTCTGAGTCAGAGAGACAGCCCACCTAAGACCCTGAGGGATCATTTTTCCTCTGATAGATACCTGAGACAAGGCCGCCCTCTGTGTGTCTTTCCCTCTCCGTGTGTGTGTGTGTGTGTGTGTGCGCGCGCCCCCCCTCACTACTTCCTTCCTCCCCATATTTCCCCCCTCTTTCCTTTACCAGCCATGACAGCTATATTTTGTTTGGCCTTTTGAACTTTTTTGTTCAATGACATAAAAGACTGTATATAGATGAGTGTATTATATGTTCACTTTTCAAATTGTCTATGCATGCTGTCCCTTTCAGATCTGTCTACACTTTTATCTTACCCCTAGAAGACAGGACATTTATAACCACCCCTGAGGAATCCAGATTTACTGGTGAAATGTTGGGCTTTTGAAACTTGTTGTTTTCCTATGGGTTTCTGAAATTTGTTGTCTTGCTATCTCCATTTTACTATCATTATTGTTGTTTGCACTTATATTAAACCTATGAACATTGGATTTCCATCTAGCAGTTGTTGTTCTATTTGACATGCAGTACCAGCAGCAGCAGCAGCCATTGGATTGCCCGGTCACAGTAACTTCAGCTGGCACCCCTACTTGACCAGACATTTCAGGCTGACTGGCATTGGTGGAGCAGCAGCAGAGGCCTGGACAGGGCTCGGTGGCTGGCACCCCTGCTTGGCTGGGTGTTACAGGCTGACTGGCATTGGCGAAGCAGCAGCAGAGTCCCAGCAAGGGCTTGGTGGCTGGCACCCTTAATTGGTCAGGCATTGCAGGCTGGCTGGCCTCTGTTTGGGACACTTGCAGACAAGTGGAACGAAATCCCTCCCTGCCTGTAACGTAGGCCGCAGAACCCTGATGATGGGTCCTGGGGCTGGAGTGTCTGGCACCCCTACTCGGCTGGGTGTTGCAGGCTGGCTGGCAGCGGCGGAGCAGCCGCAGAGGCCCGGCCATGGCTCGGTGGCTGGCACCCGTACTTGGGTGGGTGTTGCAGGCTGGCTGCCCTCTGTGTGGGACACTTGCAGACAAGTGGAATTATAGCCCTCCCTGCCTAGAACATAGGCCACAGAACCCTGATGGTGGTTCCTGGGGCTGGAGCGGCCAGCACCCCTACTTGGCTGGGCATTTCAGGCTGGCATCAGCAGAGCAGCAGAAAAGACCCAGCCAGGGCTTGGTGGCTGGCGTACCCCTTCTCAACCAGGAGTTGCAGACTGGTTGGCATCGGCAGAGCAGCGGCAGAGACCTGGTCAGGGCTCGGTGGCTGGCACCCCTACTTGTCCGGGAGTTGTAGACTTGCATCCTACTCTCCGGATTTGAACAAGCTATTCTGCCAATTGGTCAAGCCTTGCCCGGTGGTGAATCATGCGGCCACCGAATAGCAGACATTGGATTGCCGGGGTACAGTACTCATGGCACAGCAGAGGCAACAGAAGCTGACATTGGGTTTCTGGGGCACAGAACCCATGGCACAGACAGCAGAGGCAGCATTGGCAGCAGCAGTGGACATTGGATTTCCCGGTAGCAGAACCCATGCCACAGACAGCAGAGGTGACATTGGCAGCAGCAGCAGATATTGGATTGCTGGGGCACAGAACTAATGGTACAGGAAGCAGCAGAAGACATTGGGTTATCCAGTAGCAGAACCCATGACACTGACAGAATTGGCAGCAGCAGTGGACATTGGATTTCCAGGGCATAGAATCCTTGGCAGAGGCAGCAGAGGCAGCATTGGGAACAGTAGTGGACATTGGATTGCCCGGTAGCAGAACCCATGCAACAGACAGCAGAGGCGGCATTGGCAGCAGCATCGGACATTGGATTGTCGGGGCACAGAACCCGTGGCACAGACATCAGACGTAGCATTGGCAGCAGCAGTAAACACCGGATTGGCCAGTAGCAGAACCTATGGAACAGACAGCAGAGGTAGCATTGGCAGCAGCAGCAGAGATTGGATTGCCGGGGCACAGAACTCATGGCACAGAAATTAGAGGCATTTGCAGCAGCAGCAGACATAAGATTAACTGGGCACAGAACCCGTGCAACTGCAGAGATGGCAGCAGCAGGATTTGCCTGTGCGCAGCACCCATGAAGTCAATATGGTAGGGTTTGCCAGCGAAGAGCTCCCATACAGCAGCAGACGGCAGCAGCAGGATTGCGTGGGCACATTTGGATTTGTCACGGCAGAGCACCCATGGACCAGAAGCAGCGGGATTACCAGGCCAGTGGGGCACATCACCCAGGGTTGGTGGGGCAGGCAGAAAGTCACCTTGACATGAGAGGCAGGCAGGCTGGGTCAGGGCTTCAGCTTTGCCCACAGGGTGGCCAGACAGGCACTTTGGCATGAGCATGGGAAGGCAAACTGATGCAGGCTTTGATCTTGGCCAGCTGGGTGGGCAGGCATGCAGACAGGCAGCGTGGCATGAGCAGGAGGCAGAGTTTGAGGTTGGCAACCAGGGCGGGCAGACAGGCAGCGTGGCATGAGAAGAAGGCAGACTGAGGCAGGGTTTGATCTATGATCTTGGCCACCTGGGCGGGTGGTCAGACAGGCAGTGTGGCATGAGAAGAAGGCAGACTGAGGCAGGGTTTGATCCTGGCTACCTGGGCGGGTGGGCAGACAAGAAGCGTGGTATGAGAGGCAGTAGGGAAGGCAGGCTGGGACCTTGGCAGGGCACTCAGATAAGCTGCCGAAGACTGTGCAGCTCACGTGAGAGCCAGTCAGATAGGTGGGACAAGATTGTCTAGATAGAGGCCGGCTGGCAGGCTTTCAGCTTCCTAATGCCACCCTGAATCATGAGGTCAGGCAGATAGGCTGGCCGAGGCTGTCTAGTCAGAAAGAGAAAGTCAGGGTGGGCACCGGGCATTGGGAGGGAGGGACAGCACCTCAGAAGCAACAGCTCAGATTGAGGAGGAGCCCCACCCCAAGACTGCCCCTGGCTTGGGATGGCGTGTGCCACTACACCATCAATCCATGTCGAGGGGCAGCTCAGGAAATCCCAGCAGTGGAAGGTTCACCTTTATAAAAAGCAACTGCTCCACCAACTTGGCCACCAATCTCAGGAGGTGCGGCAAACAAATGTCCCCCACCACGGAAAACACCCGCTAGCTGAGAACACTCATTGGTGGGAAGGACAAGAGACCCTTGGCCACTTAGGACAGGGCCGGCCACACATTGGACTTCTGGCCCAGTAGGCCAAGGGATCGCTGCTGGGTTCGATGCACAGCTCCTCCTCCAGGTAGCTCTCCACTGCTTCTGAGGTGTTGTCATACTCCCTCACGTAACTCTGCCTGGGCACCACCTCCACCACTGCTCTCATCCATGCTGCCTGCCCTGCTGTGCACAAGCCCATGCTCTCCAGAGTACCCTGCACATACGAGCTGCTGCTTCTGGCAATAGGGGTGCTTCTGCTGCTCAGCCTGCTGCTGGTGCTGTTACTGCTAGGGCTGGGGGCAGGGATAGACTCTGCTGGCTGAAAGGGGTGGATACTCCCACTCCCACCATCCCCAGAGGCATCCTGCTGCTGCCATGCACTCAAGAGCATGCTCTCTGCCTGCTGGATCAAATCAAATCAAATTTATTTATTCAGCGGCTGACCCAAAGGTCATAGCCGCAAACCAAACTACAAAATGAGCTAAATACATAGATAAGAGTACATTAACAACAAAATAAAACCGATATATGTAAAATCCAGGCCAGATCACATATGCCAAAGTCAAGCTAGATAAAACAAGAGAGACAACCAAAACCACTGCAAACATTACGTACCAGCAGAGTGGCTACGATTGCTATTTACTAATCCCCCCACGATAACATACCAATAGTAGATACCAGGCGCCTTGTTCTTTCGTGGGGTTTACTGTGGCAGAGCCTGGCCCCTGGATGCCCCCCCTACCTTAAAAAGATAGGGAGCCTAGTAAAACCATCTTTCTTTTCTGAATGACCACCCTGGCTCCGAAAGTCGCCACCGCTCTGGAGCAGGGGGAGTCATCACCCCTCAGGAACATGCACACCTTCTGGTCCTCAAAAAAGTGTCTTGGTATTAACGTAATGAAGTCCCCCAAGAATTTCTCCCTCAGAAGTCTGTAACTGTTGCAAAAAAATAGCATGTGTGCAATTGACTCTGGAACCGCCAAATTACATGGCTGGCACAATCTTAGGTCCCAAGGGGTCCCAGCATATCTCCCCTCAACTATAGCTAAGGGGAACGAGTTACAGCGGAGGAGCACCATGGCCCTCCTCTGGTGTTCGTTCACCCAGTTGGTATAAGCAGGTGGGGTCATAATTGGCAAAAAGAAACTGTAAAGCAGAGCTACTCTTTGAGCCGAAATTGCTGCCTGCTTGAGTTGGGTCTCCTGGTCCAATAGGCGCTGCTTGATCAACTGACAGGCTTGTTTGAACTCCATGGCTCTCAGAACATCCTTCGCCAGACCCAAACTAAGGTAAAGCTTCTCAATAGACTCTGCCCAAGCCTCGGTGCTCTTATCCCCTACAATATGGGACAAGAGGGAATAGTCCAAGGGGTGTGTGTGTGTAAATAGCTACTTTCAGCCCTAACTTAAATAGGACCAGCGTGGCCTGGACCCTGATAGAACGCATTGCCATTTCTGCTCGCATGATCACCTGCGGGGTCCCTTTTGGGAGTCCCAGAATAGAATGCAGAAACAAGTTCTGCGGGGTCTCCAGGGAGGTCAGTACCATCTGGCCCCAAACAGCTACCGCGTATAGTAACTGGGCTCTAACTTTGGCCTTAAAAAGGTGCAGCGCTGGATGGATCAGTCTCCCCCCCTGCACAAAAAAGAAGCTAATCAGCGCTTTTGCAGACTTCTGCACCTGGGCCAGAGCTGCCCTCAGATGGGGGATCCAGCTGCCAGAGGCAGAAAAAATGATGCCCAGATATTTGAACAGGTGAACCTGCTCAATCTCTTCTTCGCCAATGAACCACCGGTGGGGCATACTAGAACGGCCGACTACCAAAACCATCATTTTTTAAAATTTTATTTCCAGGTTCTCCTGTAAGCAATACTGGGTGAACCGCTGCATGCTTTGCCGCAGTCCCACCTGGGACCTGGATAGCAAAACGGTATTGTCCGAGTAAAGCAAGAGGAACCGTCGTCTATTACCCAGTATCGGGGCATGGTGGTTCTTGCAAGCCATAAACGGCACCAGATTATTAATATAGAAGTTAAAAAGTGCCGGTGCTAGCAAACATCTCTGACGCACTCCCCTCTCCACCGGAATGGCCTTTTAGAGGGGGTGCCCTGGCGTAGGGCGGACCTGCATCAAATTGTTCTCATGCAGTTTTACCATCAGAAATAGAAGGCGGCCATCGATAGACGTGACCCTCAGTTTAAGCCATACTCGTTCTCTATTGATGGTGTCAAAGGCCGCCCGAAGGTTGACAAAACAGCAGTATAGCAAGGACTTTGTTCATCCCAGAACATATTTTGAAATCAGAAGCTTAAGGGCAAACACATGTTGATTGCCCTGCTCTGAAGCCTGCCTGTTCTGGATGGATCACACCACTCGCCTCAAATCAGCCCCAAAATTTACCCAACAGGAATTTTGCATATAGCTGCCCATGATGGACAAAAGGCTGATTGGCCTGTAGTTGGCCGGGTCCAGGGGGTCCCCCTTTTTAAAGATAGGGACCACCAGGCTCCGAACCCAATACTTGGGGATCTCACCTGTCCAGTTGATCATAGAGAATAGCGGGGCCAATACCGCAGCTCACCATTCCGGCTTAGATCTCAGGAGTTCGGCAGGAATAAGGTCAACTCCTGGTGCCTTTCCCATCTTAAGATAATTTATCAGCTTTATTATTTACGGTTCAGTGACCGGAGGCCATTCCTGGAACCTGTCCCCAATGGGTGGCTCCAATGACAAATAGAGAGATTGGGGCCCCATAAACAGCCCCTCAAAGTGGGACTGCCACTCCAACATCGAGGGCATAACTTCCTGGTTGGTCTTAGCAGGGCACAAAGCACCTGATATCAAGGCCGAAATTTCCTCACGTCTTTTGCCCCTACTGGTTGATGTAACTGTACCCATTTAGACTTACAGTACACCATCTTTTTCCGCCTTATCAAACAGCAGTAGGCATTCCTCTCAAGACTCACCTGCCGCCTGTTTTCACTTGAAGGGGCTTGCTTCATCTGCCTAATTACATGCACCAGGGCTTTCCTTGCCCTATAGCAATATTCATCAAACCACCCTCCTAAATGCTGAATAGCGGCCCTATTTGGGTCATTAATAGCCAAAACCGGCCGAAAAAGATCAATTAGGGCTTCATATGCTGGGATCACATTCCCTGGCTGACATGAAGAAATTTGTTGGCACAAGGCCAACAAAGCCTCTGAGCTCAAGAGCTTCTCACATGCCGATTGTAAAGCCAGAGACCATTTTCTGCACCACCAACCCACAGTTTCCTGGCCAAGGGGTGGCTCATTGTCAGGCAGCTGTGGGCCCTACACCACCGGGAAAAAAGCTCTAATCCTCAAGGCCAGGGGGGAGTGCTCCTTTTCTACCACCAACAGAACTCTTAGCTCTAAGGCACCAGACAAACGGTGTTCCTGGGTCAAGAAATAATCGATCACACTCACCCCTAACCTTGAATGAAAGGTAAATTCACCCTCCGAATCCCCAGGGACCAAACCATTCAAGATCACCAGGTTCAACTCCCTCAGCAAATGTTGGAGAACAGGGGCCCTAGAGCAGGAAATCCTATCCCTTGAGGCACGAACATTATTAAGAGGGGGTATTATTGTTTCGTCCAAACACACCACACTGCCATCGATTACTGTGTTGCCCGTGCGGGTGTTAAGGTCTCCACCTAAAATTAGGGGGGTCCCTGGATATTTAATATAGGCCTCCCTGATCGCTTTCAACATCAAATCCCAAATCTCCACCTCATAGTAAACAGAGGTAGCTGGTGGAACATATATGTTAGCCACCAAAAGGTCCCTCCCCGCCAGAGTGGAACAAAACCATAGGCAAATTGGGACTCAAAAGAGTCCAACAATATAACCTTTGGGCACAGTGAAGATCGAATCATAAGGGCCAAACCCCCACTATTCCTCCATTTAGATGTAAACCCTGGGTAAGAGAGTGGTACATCAGCCCAGGTTTCTTGCAGGAGGAGGACATCACAGGACCTGGCCAAAAATTTAAAGTCTAGGCCCTGGGAACGCTCCCTCCAACCTGCAATGTTCCAGCTTATAATGGTTAGTGCATCTGCCCCACCTCCGGCCAGTCAGTCATCCTGAGAGGCTGAGCAACCCCCCAGCTCTGGGGGTACTGATGTCCCACACTCCTGACCCCGCTGCCTCATGTTCCGGGGAGGCACCGGGGGGGGGGCGTGAAACAGCGCCCTTACCTCTACCAAATCCGCCAAGCCCATCAACCCATCCCCCTGGGGAAGGGCCCCAGATTCCACTCCTGGTAGTTCCCCAGGTCGGACCGGGTCATCTCAGAACCTTCCGACCATGGCAGTCCTGCCCATGTCCCATGAAACCAAGGGCACAATGGTGTGGAGCAACCCCCCTCCATCTGTATCCGGCAGGATTGACCCCCAGTCCCCACCGGACACTGCTGAACAGTTATCGCAAGGTGGACAATAAACCCACCCCTCCAGGTTTAATATAGGGGGCAGGTATCACCCCCCTCACCTGCCTGGAGCCTTCCAAGGTTCCCCTGCCCCGGGACCTGATCTGACATATTACAGGCCAAAATGTTGGTAGAGATCACTGAGGGCAGAGAGGGACTTAAGCATCTCTGATTTCCAGGGATCTGGGGGGTCCAAGCATTGCCAGACGGGCAGTTCTGACGCATGGAGAGCTTTTCCAGCTGGGTATGAATACCCTTAATTTGTTCCAAAATAGAGTTCTGGTCTTTGGATGCCAACCAGCCAGATGAATCATGGTCCTTGGATAGAAGGGCTCCCAAGGGTACCCGCAGTTTAACTACAACCTTACAGGTAGATTTTAGGAGGTCTTTCCTGGCTACAGATAGTTTAGTTAATTCATTAGGCTCCTGAGGAGGTTCCACCTCCATGGTTATTTCACTTATAGGATCAGTAGAATGCCCACTGCCAACAAGATTACATACACGGAGTTCATTGATAACCTTATGGGGGGTTACTCCTGCACCTCGTTCCGAGTCTTGGCCAGGCCAACTACCAGCCAGCCGAGGGTCATGATCATTACTAGCCCGAGCCATCCCCCTACATGGGTCCCCCCCCCGACCCAAATATCTTAGGACAAAAGGCTTGGGCCATGAAAATATTTCTGGACGTCAAAGGTTCAGCCTGATGAAATATCTGGGATACTAAATCCTGCCTATTAAATAGAACATTCAAAAACCACCGGTCCTTCCTAAGGCAAAGATGTCCAATTGGGATAATATCATGTTGCGTAACTGGGCACCTCAGTAAAAACCTGAGGTGCTCCGCATCATCAAGGCTGGTATTCCGAAAAGGTAATGACCCAGTAGCCAAAGGCAAAATATTAAACAATACATTCAAGAGTAAACAAGAAAATTTAGACAGGTCCACCGGGGCTATATGATGAGAGGAACAGAGAGCCCCTTGTCCCAATCATGTTACAGACTTCTCATCCATGTTAACACTTGGAGCAGAAGTAAACACTGCAGGAACTTTATTGGTTGGTATAAACCCTTGGGGAGGGGCAACAGGCTCTGACCTAACCATAACTAACTCATTATTGCGGTTTGGGAGGGATGCCTGGACCCATGCTGAGAGCTTCCCCAGCTCAACTGACATGCTATTAATCTGTTGGAATATATAACACATAGATTTAGCAGTCAACATCATATTATCTGCCAAACAAGTCATTACAGAAGGTGCACCAGGAAACTGCGTCTCCACCCAAGCACAGTCCAAATCATAGTCTCTTTCCAATGAGTGGCTTGGGTTAGATGTCAACTGCAAGTCCTCCGGTGCAAATCTGCTGTGACTAAGATCTAGAGAAGGCGTAGGACAGTGTGACGGGAGCAGGGCCCCTGTCAGAGATTTAGACGCCGGCGGGATCAAATAAGATTCTATTTTCCGCTGGTTAGAAGATTTACAAATTGTAGACAAAACCCTGGCCACCTCCAGGCAAGGGCGCTTCAGGGAGGCGGTCATCTCAGCGGGCTTAAAGCTGGCAAACGCCGCTGGGGCCAGAACAACCGGCCGCCCCGGCCCCCGCCTAAGGCTGTGTGCACAGAGGCGCGCCTCCAGCAGTGCGACTCTTTAAACAGCGGCCAGGTCAAGTCACGTGGGGGGAGGCGGGTCAGCTACACCTCTGCTCCAATGCTATCCCGCCCCTCGGTAGAGCCACTCACAGTTCCCTCCGGCAGCGCAGCTCTTTAAACAGTGGCCAGGTCAAGTCACGTGGGGGGAGGCGGGTTCACTACACCTCTGCTCCAGTGCTATCCTGCCCATCAGTAAAGCCACTCACAGTTCCCTCCAGCAGCTTGGCTCTTTAAACAGCGGCCAGGTCAAGTTACGTGGGGGGAGGCGGGTCCGCTACACCTCTGCTCCAGCGTTATCCCGTCCCTTGGTAGAGCCACTCACTGCCTGCCGGATCCTCTCCACCAGGTCACCCTTCCAGTGCCCATAGAACGCTGTCTGGCATGCCACACTGCCCTTGACCCTGGGGTCCAGAATGGTTGCCAAAACGTATTCCCCTCAGTGCAGGAGCTCATTGAACTGCGCCTTCAGCCCTGCCTTCAGCTCCGACACCAGGGCAACCACCTCATCCACCAGTTTCCTGCCCTGAGCACCACAATCCCACCCCTGGAGAATCTCCTCCAGCCTCCTCAGGAGACTCTGGACCAGAGGGGTCACCTGGCTGATGGTGGCCGTGGAGGATCTGATGGTCTCCATCATGGCCAACAATGGTCTGAGCACGCAGACCGTGTGAGCCAGGATCTCCCATTCCACCCCATCGTACCCTGCAGGTGCCCTGCTGTCAGTCACCAGATGAACCTGATGCAAGACGGCTTTTGCTCAAAAAGCCGCTTGAGCATCAGAAAGGATGAATTTCACTGGGTGGACTCATCCTGCACCAGCTGGTGCACTGGAGAGTCTTGCTCAGTCTGATTTGCCCGGAGGAGGTCACTGCCTTTCATGCTCTGGTTAAAGAAATCAACTAGCTTCCTTCCCCATTTGATCAGGGAGGTAAGGGTGCCTGCCCCAATCCCCTTCTCCCCCAAGCCCAGAGCATCTCTGACCACCAGGTGACGGGAGTGTGCGGCGCAAGGGATTCTGGTGAAGCCCTCCTCATGGACTACCCTCAGTATAATGGCCACGTTCTCCATCACCACACACGCCTTGATGAAGGGCGCACCTGGCGTGACCCACTCCCTCACCATGGCTGTCAGGGATGACTCAATGTTCCGAGCGGTGTGGGGGCCGTCCATTACTTCTGCTTGAAGCAGGGCCAACTATACCCTGCTTCGGAACCCCTCCTGTCACTTCCAAACACTACCTCCAGGTCCTGCCACCAGTGTGCCGTGACTGCCAGGTAGGCCTGCTCCATGTTTCTGCTCGACCACAGACCTGTGGTGAAGTGGACGGTGGCACACCCAACCCCTGCCAGCTGCTCCCTCACCCACTCCTTTAAAGCCCGGTACAGGGCTGACACCACCTGCCGACTCAGGGTGGTGCTCGAGGGCAGCTTAAACTGGGAGGCCAGAAAGTCAATCAGGCACCTAAACCCCATGTCCCCGACCACCAAGAAGGGCTGCCCATCCAGCACTATCATTTCCATCAACATGTGCGTGGGTTTCACTTGAAAGCCACGCCACCCTCCACTTCCTGCAGCTGCCGATGGACTTGGCAGCTGCCCCCACCCCAGCTCCTCCATGGTGCACTGACACTGCTGCTGCTGCTCCCCTCTAGCAGTGATACCGCTTCTGCTACTAGAAGCAGTTGTTTGAGCAGGACCCTTGCCCACTGATGGAGGCAGACGACTGGCCGCTGCAGTCGGGAATCCACTGACCCTGCCTGCCCACTTAGCAGCACAGCACTATGGCATCCCTTCAGGTGCCTCGCCATGGCAGTTGTTCCAAGGTTGGTGAGCATCTGCCCATGCTTCATCACCTTCTGTCACAAAGTGGACTGCAACTCCCTGGGATCATTCGCCCGCACCAACTTAAAATGCACCCAGATGGAGGATTTTTTGCCCCCTCTTGCCTTCTGGCCCGCACCGGGGATGTACCGCTGACAGTGCTTCTGGGAGGGGAAGAACATAGTGGCAAAACAGCTGATGGAGGGACAGCCATCGCCTCAGCACCAGACAATGTCCTCCACACCACTAGTGTCTGCCTTGCTGTCCCCAATCTGAATGATGTCTCACGAAGGGGAGTACTGGGACCCTGAGGCTGATGGACTGCCCACCATGCTGATGCCACTCTCCTGTGCTGCTGCTCCTCTCCCTGCTGCCATTGTCTGCGGATTGGGCCCTGCCTCTAGCAGCCGGGGTGGGATCCACCACCTCTGGACTGCTGGGGATCACCTCAATAATGGGGGTCGGGGACATTGGTGACCCTGGAAGAACATCTGACCCCGAAGCACCTGAACCTGCTCCTGCAGCTGCAGCAGAGACACCCACAGCCTCCTGAAGTGCAGGCATTCCAGTACCCTACATGGCAGTGGAGGACGTACCGCCAAACCACACCCCGGCTAGTGCCACTGCTGGGAGCCTCCAAAGCCTGACTGCCAAAATCAGGCCTGTGCAGTTTGGGGCATGGTGATGGGCTCGGGCTGCTTCTGATGCCTGCTGCC
>QEPC01012378.1:661781-681645 GCA_003113815.1 Sphenodon punctatus
CCCCCCCCCCCCCCAGGCCTTCCAATCACGTTTTTCCCGCCCGAACTCATCTGAACGCACCCAAATGCAACCTAACTGTTTGGGGAGTTCTGGAGTTCGGTTCAGCTGTTCAGTTCGGCCGTTCAGTTCGACCGTCCAAACTGGCCGAGTTTGGGCCAAACACCCAACACCCGAACTTTGCTCGCACATCCTTACAATTCAGAGCTGATACAGCAGTCCAACACAGGGTAATTTCAGACATAACGATACCATGGTCAACCACAGTGAATCCCCTGTGGTGGCCGTTGGTCCCGTTATGTCTGTTCTGCTTCCCACCAGATGCTCGCTCAGTGAATCACTGGTGGGAATCAGATTGATCACGATTCCCGCAGGTCCAGAATCATCGTGGGATTGGGCCCCAACCATGATCGGATTGGCCATAATCTGGGATGGGCCAAAGGTAACATCTGTTACCTGCAGCCCAGCCACATTGTGGTCCTGACCATGGGGCGGGATCGGGAGCAGTGGCCGAATCGGCCGCTGTGCCCGCCCATGTGCTGGAGGGTGGCCAGCCGGGTGACCACGAGGGGTAGGCTATGTGGCCGCATGTCATGCCGTGCAGCCCTGCCCCCTCCCCAATCCCCGGTGGGAATCAGCCCGCCACTTCTAAAGTATGGCTGGCCTGATTCCTGACCGGGTTCCAAAATGGATCCCGGTCCCCAGTTCAGTGTGGCGGGCCTGGCAGCCCAGTACATCTGAAATTACCCACAGTCTCACAGCTCACCAGTACAAGACTGTTATAGTGGCCCTTTAGACACTGAATATCCAGTGTGACTCCTAAATTATTGTATGTGCCTGGACGACCTTTATACAGATAGCCTGGACTCGTGAAAGCACAATGACCACCTCTGTATCCTCCAAACTGTGCTGTGAGTTCCTCAGATCTGGACATTCATTTTGTCCCTGCAAACACATAGCTTTTCTACATTCTACAAATATCTCCATATTCCTCTATAGACTGCATCAAACCAGAATCCCCATCCACCAAAAGGGAAGCTCTTCTTAAGCTAGTGCAGACATCTCTCCAGCTATAAACTGTGTGCCACATTTAACATGTGCTTACACAAGTACACTCTTGATGAAGTCAATGAAGTTGCAGCCATTTACACCCAGGTTGAATTTAATCCCATGTATCCAAAACATAACCACCAAAGACAACAATGAAGAACAACTTTTCACTGAAAATGTACCTGTAAGGCAATACATCAGCAAAGCACAGGCCTGATAGCAGTGGATTTCACTGCTGGTGCTAAATGCAGAATTGCTTTCATGTTTCACTTCTCTCCTTGTAAATGTAGTCATGCTGCTTAGTTTATTGTTTTAAAACCATAACAACAAGAAATGTGTAGGTGGCTCACTGTAAAATGAGATTTAACAATATGCTTACCGAGCAAAACCCATTCTATTTATTGAGTTGCCATCAAGTAAGGAACACTGAATATAGTTTTCAGGAAGGAATGTTTCTTTTTCAATTATTTATGAGCAAATCTTAAAAAAACAAAAAACAAGAGAGCCTAAGGCTAGAAAAGAGAATCTGTGATTTAAAGAGAAATCTTTTAAAATATGAGTTTTAAACTCTCTTTGGACACCTTGTATTTTCCCTATAGCATACTGTCAAATTTGAAACATCAGTCGGTATAATTGTTAAACCCAACTGTTACTCAAGGACACAACAGAATAATTACTTGTCCTTTGAAGCAGCTGAGATGGTAGGATCAATTATCTTCTATTCTATTAAGATATACAGGGAAAAGGAACAATGAACATTATAGGCAGGCAGTCAAGATCGATCTGCAGACAGAAATACTAACAAAAGCAGTATCATTAATGAAATGTGATCAATTATTTACAAATAATTAACAGCAAAGGGTAGCGATGTAAAAATAACAGTATCTCTTCAGCGATCTCCTTTGTACTGTGAGAATAAATTTAGTTGGGGCTTTTGTTATTTTAAACATTCCACTTTCCAGCTTGTTATCATAAAAAGTAAGTCTCAGAGCAAAATGATGACCTGAGTTTAGAGCTGAAATTGATAGTCCATTTGCTACATGCAGATAAAACCTGCAATTTGGAGTAGCCTTTCATGTGCCTTTCATGTGCTACCCAAGTACTGAGTCAGGTACCCAATTATCTGAAAATACTAAGTATTACCTAGTATTACTAGGCAATACCTATTATCACTATTACCAAGTTACTGATCTACCATTTTACCTATTGGAAAACTGAATAAGTCAGTAACAGAAATTGGAAAGTCAGTACCAGAAGTCTCGGGGTGGGGGGGAGGGGAGGGAGGAGAACAGTAAATTGGGTAGACCATCAGGCACAAATAGGGTGCCAATTAATACCCAATGTTGCCAGGTCAGGCTGTGTACTGTGATTTCAGTGGGTATACCCATTTTTGCCGGTACTCATTTCAACTCTACTTGAGTTATATTCCTGAACAACAAGAGGAAGGATGGGCTAACTAACTATTAGCACTGACAGAAGTCCCACTGAACTGAATGTAACTTGCACAAGCACTAAGATCTAGCACAGGTGCAAAACAGTCAGAGGATCACACTGCCCATATTTGGCACGCTACCTGAAATTTGCTCTCTTGCAAAGGTGCATTGTAACACAGTCTTTAAGTGCATGATCACATATTGTTTTTTCCACAGGATGTCTGCCTCCTTCAATTCACAGGATGATGAGTTCTCAATGAATAGGTAGCTGTTACTCACTATTTTGTTTTATTCTGAACATGCAGTGTGTGGCCTCCAATTTTGTAGCAAACTCTCCTCTGTATGATATTATGCATACTTTATTAATTTTCTCAAAGGCTTTTTTCTATGCTGTTCAAAGTGCTTTGCAAACATTCATGAATTAATCTTCACAACAGGCCTACAAGGCAGACAGGTATCATTGTCCCCGCTTCCAGATAGGAAACTAACATGTGTGTGTGCGCGCGTGCGCAGGAAGCCTAGCAATTCTGAGTGCTTAATGTGATATGCTTTTGCATTTTATATATTCAAAGCACAGAACTTAATGCTTTCAGTGAGTGCCTGGGCACATCTGCAGATCAGAACAAACTTAGCGAACAACCATGAAAATTTTGAGTTGAGCCACTTCCCAAGACTGGAGCTCTGTAGCTCTAAGACAAAGCTTCCCAGATTGTGTATCAGGACCCCAAGCGGGGTCACCCTCTCTCTAGATGGGGGTCACAATCCTGAATAATATTTGATATACTTTGCATGTCTGTTGTTTGGGGTCATGGGAATATATGTAAAGCTGAAAATGGGGTCAAGGGCAAAGTAATTTGTCAACTGCTGGCCTACAGCCACCTCTGGATCAGGAAAAGCCATGGTATATCAAGTTTATAATTTAATCCCTCCATGGAAATACCAGAATTTTCTTAGGAAATATTATGATACCAGGCCAAATACATGCCTGAATTAGCCCAATTGCAAAGACTGAACTGTGTGTCAGTGAAACTGAAGTGCTAAAAAGAGACAGTAATTAATTGTGCGCACACAACCCAAAGGAACTAGGCAGACACAAGTATACTTTTACAGGTATTGGCCACAACTTTATTAAAACAGTAAAACATAGGGTTGGGTGAACAGAACGGAGTTCAGAAATTCAATTCAGTTTGGTTTAAAATTCGAGTTCAGTTCAGAAGTTCGGTTCAGTCGACCGAACAGACCAAGTTCGGTCGAATTCCAAACTTCTGAACCAAGTTCGGCCATTCAAAACCAGGTTTTTTGGTGTGTGTTGCCACTAGGGGTGGGCAAACAGAACGGAGTTCAGAAATTTGGTTTGGTTCAGTTTGAAATTCGAGTTCGGTTCAGTTGACCGAACAGACCGAGTTCGGTCCGAACTCCGAACTTCCAAACCGCGTTCGCCCATCCCTAGTAAAACAACAATAAACAGCCACCCAGATGGGGGCATAGACTGTGCTATAACAGCAGGACCATGCTTTAGACCAGAAGTGGGGCTGGGCTACCTCCACAGCACCCCCACCCGGGTGACCATCCTTCACTGCCAGGTCACCCTTCCCATGGAAAGGGAGTGACAGCAGTGTCCCTCCAACCCAGCCATCCATATCCTGAAGTTGTTGGTTCCCTGCTGCCTCCCCAGGCCTTACTACCCCCCCAAATTGGGCAAATGGGGGGTGTCATGCAGCCCCTACTCTTAAGGAGCTCTGCCCCTAGCATGGTCCCTGAGCTGTTATCCGCCACAAAAAGAGGGTGTAGAGATACTCTAGGCCTCTTTACCCCACATAGGTATGCCCCAGGTCCTGCTTCAGACCCTCTGCTACATCAGCCAGCCAGATCTGCTTGCCCTCCATTGACAGGTGGACCCCATCTTCCAAAAAGAGACCTGGGAATTGGGAAGGGATCCGCCCGTGATGGATCATAAACCCGTCAGTGCTGATCACCACCCTCCATACTGCCCTATTGACCTTCCTCTTTGCTCTCAATCTTTCCTGGGTGTGATGCATAACACCAAATTCTGCGTGCAAGCATGTCAGACCACCTGCTAGATGTGCTTGGCCAAGTGGAATGAAGCAGGGACAAGGTGACATGAATACGGCCTGTGAGCTGGAAAGCTGGATCGAGGTCGAGGTCATTCTCCCCAAGGTGAATGATCAGAACATCCAGATGGGAGGGGCTACCAGATGGCCTCCTTATCAGGACACTCAGCAATCTGTCCCAGCGCATGCCACTGATCCCGATCCAGGTCAAATGTGCCCTTGGCTACAGTCCTAGATGTTGGCCGAAGCTGGAAGAGGCCGCTTGTGTGCCTGCTTGCTGAACAATACTATGGCCACATATCCAAACCTCAATCTGTCTCCAATAACCTGCCGAAAATAAGTAGTTAGTGAAGAAGCGAACCAGAAGGGGTGCCGTGCAAGGAGCAGCAGAGCCCAGAACCACACCCCTGCCCCCCCCCCCCACAAGGTCTGATGTATGTTCTATAAGCATTGGACCTCCACCGCCCCAGTTCCTGAATCTGGGAGGTTGGGATCCCTGCAACTGAAGTAGTGGAGGCAGCCCCTATGTGGAAGGAATTCAAGCCAAATGCCATGGGCTCGAGACCCAATCTGCTTAGGCATCTTCGGAAGATGACCATAAACTGAAACTTAGTCAGGAAGACCACATCTTCATGCATAAAGAAAGGGCCAGGTCTGCCCGACCTCAAGTGCAAAAATGTGCCGAGGGCTGCCACTGGACAGATAGATGTGACTGGTGTTGGTGCTAGTTACAAAAGTTTCCCCCTCCCAAGTTGATCCATTTTGGACTGGTGAACTAAAATTCTAACCACCCCCCGATCCAATCTAACATCCCCTACGGCTAAAGCATGACCCAAAGAGTCAAGCTTAGAGGAGACCCTGGCACTGGCCCTCCCCCTTCACAGGTAAGGGTGCCCATTGGCTGGGACTACACCTGGGCAGGGAGGTAGCTACCCTCCCCTCCCCCACTCCTCCCCCCAAACACCTGGGTTCCAGGGCCGGTCTGCAAAAGTGCCCCCCCCCGCTTAATTGCAGGATGTAGGGTGCTTTATTTTACTAACAAGAGCTGAAAAAAGTATGGGAAGATGTATCCACAGAGATTATCCATGTATTTGGACTAGGGCTAAAACTTGGTATTCAGAATTAGTCGGTATATACCAAGTATCCTGGTACTCAGCTCGATTTAACCAAGGAATCAGCCCCAGTACTCAGTAACTCCTCGATTGAGCAAAAGAGGACAGGGGAATGGGAAATGGGCAGAAGGGGAGCCAGGGACATATAGCCCCTCATAGGGGCTTTTCCTACCCCTATATAAGGGGACTCAATGCTCAGAAATACGCTAGTAAAATACTGAGTATTTTACAGAATACTGAGTATTCAGCCACATTACGAAGACCAGCCGAACACTCGGGCACAATCCTTGGAAACTCAAATACTCATGAATATCTTTTTTACAGTGCTTCAAGACTAATTTGGACACAACTGAATAGCCAAATAACTCATCAGCTATGCAATATCCACATATTCATGATTTCATTTACTTCTTTTCAAATACTATGCTTTTCTTTGCATTGTTCCAGTATTTTGTTTAGCTTGATATTTTGGTATTTTTGGGGGGGTACTTCATTCATTATGATTCAGTTCTGTAGTGCAACTCACCCTTTTAAGAACATAAGAACATAAGAAGTGCCATACTGGGTCAAACCAATGGTCCATCTAGCCCAACATCCTGTCTCTGACAGTGACCAATCACACTGGCTTTGAAGAAGCACCCAACAGGTCACAATGGGGGATCCATTCCCTATTGTTTTCTAGGGATGGGCGAACAGAACAGAGTTCAGAAATTCGGTTTGGCTCGGTTCAGTTTGAAATTCAAGTTCGGAAATTCAGTTCGGTTCAGTTCGGTTTGAAATTCAAGTTCGGTTCAGAAGTTCAGTTCGGCTGACCGATCAGACCGAGTTTGGTCAAATTCTGAACTTCCAAACCATGTTCAGCCATTGAAAACCAGGTTTTTTGGTGTGTGTTGCCACTAGGGATGGACGAACAGAACGGAGTTCAGAAATTCGGTTCAGTTCGGTTTGAAATTCGAGTTCGGTTCGGAAGTTCGGTTCAGTCAACCAAACAGACCGAGTTCGGTTCGAACTCAGAAATTCCGAACCACGTTCGCCCATCCCTATTGTTTTCCCCCAGTGCTAGTCATGTTCCCTGATCCAGTCTGGCTAATAGCTGCTAATGAACCTATCTTACAGAAACTTGTCCAAACCTCTTTTAAACTCAGCTATAGTACTGTCCCTTACCACAGCCTCTGGCAGTAGATTCCACAACCCAATTATACGCTGAGTGAAAATATATTTTCTTTTATTTGTTTTAAACTTGCCACCCATGAGTTTCATGGAGTGTCCCCTAGTTCTAGTACTAGCAGAGCGGGTAAATAACTTCTCCTTGTGTACAAGTTCCACCCCACTCATGATTTTATAAACCTCTATCATATCTCCTCTCAGTTGTCTCTTCTCCAAATTGAAGAGCCTCAACCTACAAAGCCTCTCCTCATACGGGAGCTCTTCTATGCCCTTGATCATTTTTTTAATCCCCCACTCAGAAACACAGGGTGCTGGGGAGGGGCACTTTGTTGTGCTCCCATTATGAAGGAGCAAGGAGCTGACAAGTTCTCCTGCAGCTGGCCGCAGTGGATGCTTCGCAGCAGGGGTTGCCTAGGCAACACCTGGCAGTTGCATGAAGATGAGGGTGCCTGGCTGGGGTTGCTACACATCCAACCAGGGATGTGAAGGAGTTTTAGCAAGGCATAGAGGTGTGAACCAGGGTCCCATGTCGTTTTTGTTATTTAAATCTGTCATTTTCATTTTCATAAATATCAAATTGTTGTTTTCATTTTTGCTTTCCTTTTTGTTTTCCATTGGTTTAAATGGAAAACACATTTTCATCTGTAACATTTTTATTTTTCACTATATTTTACTGAACCTTGGCATGTTTATACCTACAATGGAATGCAGTATGTGTACCAAATTCCAAAAGGATTGGACGAATGAATCCAAATTTAAAGCAGTTGAATTATTTTATTTTGCAAAAATCTTCATATACATTCTTAGGTGTAACTTTTATGTCTCAATTTAAGATTGCAAATTTATACCCCTTTGAATATCAACTCTCTCTGCTAAATTTCAGAAGGATTGGATAACAGGTCCTGGTGGTATAAGCAATTAGCTTATAAATGTATGTCTGACTGTAACATCTTTATAGTCCAACCAGTGTACATGAAATTTGGAAGGGATGTATATCATACCTTCAAAATCATCTCTTCCACATATCAGAAAGATGTGATAAAGGGTCCCAATTTTATATGCCTTCACAGCATATGCAGAGAACAAGCCTATGCCAGAGATTCTCTTATGTGTCAGTCTGGTATAATATTGGGGTTTTATGCCAATTGGACAGCAGAAATGTCAACCAAATATCCTCCTTCTGTGTTGTGAACTTCCCCACATAGCTCCCCCGTTTTTTACTCGGAAGTCAGAAGCATCTGTTTAGAAAAGAGTCAATAGAGATTCTCTTACGTCCTCCATCACAGTGCTGCAGGATGTGATTGTGATGATAATTGTCCAGCCTGGATGTGTAAACTATATCTCATTATTTCTAGGATGCTATCTCCAAAGTTCCAGATATGTCCCTTCTATTCCCGCCTGAGGACTGCCCCCTATGCCCACCTCGAAGCCACTACTGATTGGTCCTGTAAAGCTAGAAGCATGCAGTAATTGGCCAGTGAATTTGTCTGTCAGTCTTTTGGGTTGCTTCCCATCCTCCCTCCTACAGCCTCTCTCCCCCTGCCGTGTCAGGTGCCTGTCTCTGACTGGCACTGCATGTGTTGCTATTTATCTGAATAATGGTTTACAAGGGGACAATTTCAATTGCATACAAAATTGGGTCCCTTTATCAAAATCTTCTGTATTTTGGTGGAGATGACAGGGAAGTTATGAAAGACATTCTCACAAAATATATTGTAAACAGGATGGAATATACAGATGTTTCAGCTGGAAATGTGGTTTCAAGTTAATGTCTTATAACATCACAACCCTTTATCCAATGTTTCTGGAAATTGTCAGGAGTTTTAAGCATGTGGAGTACATAATATTTCCAGGTTATTGTAATAACAAAATGACATGCACACTGCTAGCAAGGCAGGACTCCCAGTGATTTGTTCGTCAATAGTCTGAGCTCCTGGCTCAGCCGAGCATTTCACCCACACTCTCCCACCCTGAAGCACTGTGAGTGTTTTCCAGTTGCCTATTGGAGCCGGGAAGGAATTTTTTAAAAACCCCGCACTGACCCTTTGGAATTTCTGGTTTTTGCCTTCCCCACAGTATGTTTGTATTCAATTGGCTTGACAGTGGCCTTCATGGCTGTGTGGTTTACTTTTAGAATTTGTCACACTCTTGTGGGGTGTTCCAGTATTTTATGCTTCAATATGGTTATAATGAGTATCATTAAAGAATCAGGCATCTGTTAAGAGATGGAGATGTGGGACCTGGTGTGGAGGCAGGGTACAGTGTGCGCTGGGATCACATCCCTGGGAGACAAAATGGGGGGCACCAAAGAGTTCTATGCAGCCTGGGGCCCTGCAAACCTACTCCTGGCTCCAGTCCCTTGAGGGACATGATTGTCCTCCCTCACGCACAATTTGTGTCATGGGGTGGAGGGAAGGCATAGTTTGGTTAACTTTATGTGAGGTGGTACTTGAGGGTGTATCAAGGTCAGTTACCCTGCGTTAGCGTTACAGTTTAATGTTTGAAAATTGTTCTGGACCTAAATTGCCTAAGTTCTGGCAGTGGGCAATATCCCCCACCCTGTTCTGAATTTAATAAAGAGTGCAGCTGTTAAAACCCATGCTTGTGTGTCCTTGTCTCATTGAAATGCTCGGCTGAGCCAGGAGCTCAGACTATTGACGAACAAATCACTGGGAGTCCTGCCTTGCTAGCAGTGTGCATGTCATTTTGTTATTACAATAACCTGGAAATATTATGTACTCCACATGCTTAAAACTCCTGACAATTTCCAGAAACATTGGATAAAGGGTTGTGATGTTATAAGACATTAACTTGAAACCACATTTCCAGCTGAAACATCTGTATATTCCATCCTGTTTACAATATATTTTGTGAGAATGTCTTTCATAACTTCCCTGTCATCTCCACCAAAATACAGAAGATTTTGATAAAGGGACCCAATTTTGTATGCAATTGAAATTGTCCCCTTGTAAACCATTATTCAGATAAATAGCAACACATGCAGTGCCAGTCAGAGACAGGCACCTGACACGGCAGGGGGAGAGAGGCTGTAGGAGGGAGGATGGGAAGCAACCCAAAAGACTGACAGACAAATTCACTGGCCAATTACTGCATGCTTCTAGCTTTACAGGACCAATCAGTAGTGGCTTCGAGGTGGGCATAGGGGGCAGTCCTCAGGCGGGAATAGAAGGGACATATCTGGAACTTTGGAGATAGCATCCTAGAAATAATGAGATATAGTTTACACATCCAGGCTGGACAATTATCATCACAATCACATCCTGCAGCACTGTGATGGAGGACGTAAGAGAATCTCTATTGACTCTTTTCTAAACAGATGCTTCTGACTTCCGAGTAAAAAACGGGGGAGCTATGTGGGGAAGTTCACAACACAGAAGGAGGATATTTGGTTGACATTTCTGCTGTCCAATTGGCATAAAACCCCAATATTATACCAGACTGACACATAAGAGAATCTCTGGCATAGGCTTGTTCTCTGCATATGCTGTGAAGGCATATAAAATTGGGACCCTTTATCACATCTTTCTGATATGTGGAAGAGATGATTTTGAAGGTATGATATACATCCCTTCCAAATTTCATGTACACTGGTTGGACTATAAAGATGTTACAGTCAGACATACAGCCAAAGTGCTATTGTGCAATAACTATTGTGTAACAACCCTGTTGCACACCACACGCTGTGTGACGATAGCGAAACAAAATGAAGTACCAAAAATACTGAAATAACCAAAATGAAGTAGATGAAATAATCAAGTAACCAAAATGCCAAACCTGAAATAACCCAAGTAAATGTCCAAATCCAGAGCAAAATGGGGTAGGAAAAGTGCTTCATATCTGGGTTCCACAAAATAATTTGCAGTGGCTTAATTTCAGTTCTATTTTTAAACAAAAAGTCATTATCTCCTAGTAAAGAGTGGTTAAACGGAAAGAGTTTTGATTGTAGTTTCTGTTTTTCTAAGGGTACAGGCCTGAATCCATCAAAGTCAATAGAAAAACTCTCAAAAGAGTGAAGATTACACCCCAAATTCTCTTGGAAGAACAGAAATGTTAATTGGGCCTAGAACTTTCTTCCCACCTTTTCAGAAACATCTGTTTGTGTAGATATATCACAAACCATTAGTAATAGTACTGCAGACACAGGAAGGTAGTATGAGTCTTGAGAAATAAAGAACAAACAAACAAAGAAGATTAGAAAGCTCAAGGAAAAGCTGAAAAAGCTTTTGCTTATTTATCTAGAAATCAATCTTTGTATTTGGAGGAGTCACTGGAAATGAAAGCTTCTGGGCAGGTTGTAACACACAAAAAAACATTTAAACTTTCCTCTGGGCTTTATCTTACTTGTGCTGAGGCCAGAGTGATCTTTGCCTCCACATAATTTATTTATTAAAAATTATACCCCACGTTTCCATGAAAGCTGAGGGTGGCTTACAATAATAAAACCACGCAAAATACAATACAAAAACATGTTTTAAAAATCCCCACCCTCACCCCAGAAAACCCACCTACCCCAGCCACTATCCCCGCCTTCCAAATGCTTTGTGAAAAAGAAAAGTTTTACACCACCTTTAGAATATGCACAGGCTCTGATGGACCTCTGTGGGAAGGGAGTTCTATAATACTGGGGCAGAAGCCAAGAACACCTCTCCATGGGTCCTTGTTGGACAAACAAGATTGGCAGGTGGTACCTGCAAGAACGTGCTCCTGGCTTACCACAGGATTGGGTCTCAGTGGAGACTGGAAGGAAAAAAAGACAGTCTTTTGTAGGGGTCAGGCTGTTTCGGGCTCTAAAGGTCAGAACCAGCACATTGAATTGTGCCTGGAAAGTAGGGATGGGCGAACGCAGTTCGGAAGTTCGGAGTTCAGACCGAACTCGACCAGTTTGGTCGACCGAACCGAACTTCCGAACCGAACTCGATTTTCGAACCGAATTGAACCGAACCGAATTTCCAAACTTGGCTCTGTTCACCCATCCCTAAAAGATAATATTCCATTTAGTTCAATGGGGTTTGAATTTCCAAACTTTGTTCAGAAGTTCGAAGTTCAGACCAAACTCAAATAGTTCGGTTGACCAAACCAAACTTCCAAACCGAACTGAATTTCCGAACCAAACCAAATTTCTGAACCCAGTTCTGTTCACCCATCCCTACTGGAAAGCTATAAGAAGCCAATGCAGACTGTAAAGCACAGGTGTAATGCACTCACAGCAACCCAACCCTGAAAGGAGCCAGGTCGCCACATTCTGCACCAGCTGCAGTTTCCAAACAGTCAACAAGGCAGCCCCACGTTGCATTAATCTAACCTTGAGGAAAACATAGATGATGGTGACCATATTGAATAAGATCGTTAGTGTTACTAATAATTATCCATTATTTATTTATTCATTCTTTTTTCAGCGGCACCAACATTATTGGAGATATACCAGCTTATGCCAACCTGAAAGGATAGCTCTTAGCTTTATCATTCTATACTTTCCCTTCCTTGCATGCAATCTTGCTGTACATGTCACAAGGGGAAATATTTTAAGGTGTTCTTAAATAACTAAGTTTCAATGGAAGTGCTTTGTCTTTCCCTTTTGTACCTAAAAAATAGCTGAATCACAATTTGTGCAGGTATGGCTGAAAGCACTGAAATATAGACCAGAAATAATCTAAATTAATATTCAAATAAAAAATGGGGATGGGGATAAATATGTTTTCCATCTTTGATTTGCCAATTTTGTTGGGAATATATCAAATTTGGCATTTGCACTGGGTATTCTTTTGATCCCTATTAGATACTCCTCAAAACATACAAAGCTTTAGAGGAGAAGGAAAAAAGGGTGGAAAACGAGCAAAACAGAAAGGGGAGATTAACCCATAGCAAAAATAAATAAATTACAATTGCATGGTACAAAATAGTTGAGATAAGGGGTGCATGATTTCAAAGGTACTTATGTCCTCCAGTTAGAAATAGAGCTAAAGCGAATATCTGCAGCAAATATCTAATGAATCAAATTCTGTGGTTTAGACTTTATCTGCTGCATTGGATAACAACTGCTACTGGGTTCCTGCTTACTCATTTCAGATAATTTGGTTCTTCGGTTACTTCAGTAACTTCAGTACTGTTATCATTATTGTGCATTCACAGTAGCTGAAATAAAGTAACCAAACAATTGACTATCTACGTTGGTGTTGGAAATTATTTGGAAGGCTACCCGAAAATGAAAATATTGTCCATGAATACATAATCCACTATTTCTTTGGCGCTCTTAATTATATCCTTTGGTGAATGAGAAATATAAGTGTGCATTTCAAAAGCTCTGGCCTAAAGGAGCTCACAACTGACAATCTTATGAAAAGCTAAAACTATCAAATTAAGACTGTAAAGATAAAGAGCATGTCATATCATATGTGAATTCACCATCTCACAGTGCTTTCGAAAGGTTAGCTATATTGTCGGGCATAATAAAAACCAAGAAAACCCTTGACAGCAAAGTGAATATGTGACAAATAAACTCTAATAAAATGTTCGCTTTGCACGTGCTGCTGTAAGGAACATAAAAACCACAGAACTGAAGACCAATAGCCTACCTCAGACGTGGTGTAGATATATTTCATTCTTGTATGCATTTGAGTAGAGGGGATGATAATCACATGTTTTTGTTTATAAAATTAAAACAAGTATAATTGCTCAAAAAGCTGGGCTGAATTCAGAGTTTGAATTATCAGCAGACTACAAGAGGAGATGCCCAGTTTTTGCTCTGTCACACACAGAGAGATGCCTCATACTTGCATAGAAGAACAGTCATTTTCAAATGTCTAAAAGGTTGCCACAGAAAAAGGTGGAGAACATTTGTTCTTGGTTGCCATAGTGGACTGGACAAGGAGCAATGGTATTAGGACAGTTCAGTGGAGGAATACACTACCTAAGGAGGATGTGGAATCCTTCTTCCCAAGAGGCGTACAAGAAAAGACTGCACACACATTTATGTAGAGGGTATTCGGCCGCAGGGCAGAGGATTAGACTAAATGACCACTGTCCTTTCCTCATCTCAACTAAGTTTTCGAATGTCCAGAAGGTGCTTGGTTTGATGGCTGACCCAGCAAAGGAGCTTAGGTTTGTGAAAAGTATGCCAGTTATGTTCTGCTGCATTTGAATTGCCTGAAAGAACGCACACTGGATATAATGACAGCAATAAAGAAAGCTATTGTCCATTGTAGGTAGCAGCTTTTATGCTTGGGCAGAGCTACAGTGACAAAAAAAATTAAAAAATTAATTCCTAGCTTAAATGCTATACAAATTACAAGACTTCCATTTCTACTTGAGGAGGAGATTTCAATTAATTTAAATTGCTCTGCTTTACAGTTTATTACAGAAGGTCAAACCTAAACTTAAAGAAGTTTTCTTGTTGCTACCAAAAGGAAGAGCAGCCATTACTGTCCATGGAGAAATTTAAATGGACTTATGCTCGCAGGGCAAATGTTTTCAGTTGATTCAATTCAACTTCTATATGATTTAAGAATTTCACAGAAAGATATCCTGAATATTTAGTGCTAGTGCTAGCCATTTGCATCACTGTGAGCCTCTCTCAAATTCAGTGGGCTTCACACACGTCCTGAGTGCTAACTGTTTAGTGCTGGGCTGGCACTAGAGGATCACACCTTAAGACTCAGTTCAAAAGTGGCTTGGACACGAAGGCCATTTTTTAATGAGACCCAGTGAACATGAGTGGGTGTGTCTCGTCTGAAAGCGGAGGCAGGTGGGTGGCCATGTGTGCACAGTCCCATGAAACATGCCCCTCCACCCACCACTCCCACATGGAGCAACTGGCAAAAATGGAGGTTGCTCTGAGCAGTGGGACGGGTGTGTGCCGGTGTTCACCTGCCTCACCCCCTGCACTGCCCCCACAGCATGCAACCATGGACCACCCATTTAAAAAAGTCCTAAAAGTGCAAGAGTGACTCCTGTCTTCCCTCTCCTCTTCTTTCCCCTAAAAAATTCTACATGAATTCAACCCCAGTTCTCAAAATCAAAATTTAATACAACAGTCTTAACTCTGGCATTGTATATTCTGGTGTAATTCCATCAATGTCTGTAGAGTTACGCCACTGTAAAACTGCTATAAGCAATTTTAGCATTGAGTCTGTTGATCTAGTTTGACCTCTGTGAGGTAGACCACCAAACCCAGTGTAGTGTTCATACACCTCCTTGCAAACCAAAATGAGATCATTTTGCTAAATGGGCAGTTGAGAAATGTTTTATGTAGAGCTGAAATGAGTAATTGCAAAAATTGGTGTACTCAATGAATTTCTGATACCCGAATTGACCCCCCAAACATTGCAACCTTATTTGGGGACCTGATGTCCTGGAATGTCGATTTCCGATACCAATTTTCTTTGTCTTTTTTTATCAATTATTGATTTTCCATCCCAGAAAATTGACTTCTAGTCCCAGATTGATTTTTTTTTTTCCATCCTGATTTTTCGGTTTTCCAACCCAAAATATAGATTGGTAATCGGAAAATTGAAAAATCAGTACAGAAGTTACCGACTTTGGGGGTTACTGGGTACCTGATTGTTACCTCAGGTTACCTCAGTAACCTCAGAAATTGAGGTATTACCCATGGATACTAACTTAAGTACCCATTTTAGCTCTAGTGTGTGCCTTTCCACTTAATGGGAAAACCACAACTTGCTTTGAATATTTTTAATTTAGTTGCTTTCTATACAATATAGTAAGGGTTAGAGATCGATTTGAGAGGCATTTCAGTGGAAGATAAAATCCATCTGTAAATCAATATCCACAGTTAATGTCTCATTGATTGTGTGAGCTCTGGTTGAACTGGGAAGAAAAAAACTACTGGGAAGAAAATACAACTGTGTTTATTGTATCATTTGTCTGAAGATCTTTGAATTAGCTACAAGGTGTGTCATACTCAAGACCTATAATGAAGCTGTGTCAAGAAGTCAGAATCCTGCATCCATATTATGGCATCCTCAATCCTCTGTGTCGCAGTTTAGAAGATTCAGAACTCACAGATTTGGAACTCCAGTTATTGGGCATTTTTACGCATGCCTTAATGTGTTGGTCTTTCAATCTTCTGGGTTTACAAGTCCACAAGTAAGTTCCGGATGCATTCTTCTCTCTCTCTCTCTCTCTCTCTCTCAGACACACACACGCTGCCCTGAGGCAGTTCCTGGATGCATTCTTCACACACACACACACTGCCCTGAGGCAGCCTAAAGTAGCCGCAGCTGTAGATGTGAGGGGCTGCCATGGAAACCAAGTGACCACAGCTGCCTGGAGC
Source organism: Sphenodon punctatus (assembly GCA_003113815.1). Classification (NCBI taxonomy): domain Eukaryota; kingdom Metazoa; phylum Chordata; class Lepidosauria; order Sphenodontia; family Sphenodontidae; genus Sphenodon; species Sphenodon punctatus. The sequence goes on from QEPC01012378.1 coordinate 677,923, forward strand.
AAAGTAATTTACCAGGAGAAGGTTTTGCACACAAAAGTTCTGGTAGAAGTTCTATGAAAAAGTTCAAAGAACCAGATGTTTAAGATCTGGATGAGTGCTTCCTGCACAGAACTTGTAGTTTTAAATGTCACTTAATTATAATAATTCATTAAGGTTAAGAGAGTTAACTAATTAAGTGACATTTAAAACTAGCAGTTCTGTGCAGGAAGTACTCAGACTAATAAATCCTGATTTCCTAAAAGGAGAACAATGTTCAGTGGGACTTTTCAGATACAAAAATGGGCCCTGTTTTTCTTCCAGGTGCAGCCATGCTTATAAAATTTGAGGTCCATATTTATCTTTGGGTGTCCTGACCCTCTACAAAATTTGGCTGAAATTGGTCTGCAGAAACAAAAAGGAGGAGCATAGACACACTTGGAAGATCACAGAAACCTTCTTTCCACAGGAAACCAGGATAATGCTGAATAGTTGCTAGGGAGGTGGGAAGGTAAGTATTCACTATTACACTTTGTGGAAAAAAATATATAAAGTTAGGCACTGGGCCAAATTCACCTCCACTGTGTCCCTTTGGAGAGTTTACTCCAGGGATGAGTTGTGTTTAAAAAGCACCCAAGAGAGCAGGGGCAGGCCGCCCCCCCCAGGGCATCAGAGGCAATGTCCTCCCAGCCTGCCCGATGCCGAATCCCCGTCGACCAGGGAGAAGAAGAAAAAAATTGCATGTGCGGAGCCAGCTCGAAGAACCTTGTTTGAAGTAGCAACCTTCAGAAGGTTGCTACCTCAACAAGGTTCTTTGAGCTGGCTCAGACCATTTTCACTGGTTTGTGCACGTGCGCTCACAAACCAGTGACTCACCCCCCCCGCAAAGGCTTCCTAAGGAAGCCTTCAGGATCAAAAGGGAGGCGTTCTTCTTTTATGCGGAATGGGTGGCTAGAAGCACCATCCATTCCGCTTAAAGGGACCCTGCAATGAAAGAGTGCCGACAGGGGGCACTCTTTCATTGGGGAGGCCAGGCAGAAAAAACTCCAGCACCCAACACGGGCGCCCCTGGGTATGGGGGGGAGGGAGGCTGGGAGCTGCCAAGCACGCAGTTCCCAACCTCCCCGAGTCCCTTGCTCCAGGCCCGGCGTGAAGCAGCGTGCACGGGAGCAGCAGGAGTTGAGCCTCCTGCTGCTTCCCCGCGCGCTGCTTCATGCCCAGCGCAGGCCTCAAGCAGTGCGCGGGGAAGCAGCAGGAGGCTCGGCTGCTTCAGCTGGGGTCGAGAAGGTGACAAACACTCCAGTCGGCGAGGACGACTGATGGCAACGAGGGAGCCAGCCCATGGTGAGTAAATTTAATTATAGGGGGCCCGGGGGTGAGAGGCGGGACCTGCTGGGGGGAAGGGGGAAGCGAGGGAGGACCTGCTGGGGCGGGAGTGGGACCTGCTGTGGGGGAGGGGTGAGTGAGGGGGGACCTGCTGCAGGGGAGTGGGACCTGCTGGGGGGAGGGGGGAGCAAGGGGGGACCTGCTGAGGGGGGGAGGGGGAACCTGCTGGGGGGGAGGGGGGAGCAAGGGGATCTGGGGGCTAGTGTGTTAGTGCAGGGAGGACTGTGTGTGGTAAAATTGAGGTTTGGAAATCCTGAGAGAGATGTCACTGTAAGTCATGCGATTTATTTCAGTTGTGTTCAAAATGCTGAAAATGGGATGTGCATGGTAAAATTGGACTCAGACTGACTCGGGTGCTTTACAAGGATGGGTCCCTGTGTTTTGGGTTTTAAATTATTTATTTTAAGCTTGATGTGCATGTAGACTGTGTTTTCTTCCATCCGAATTTAACCCTGGGAACTCCTTGCTGCTGGGTTATGCCAGTGTTTTGCCAGTTTTGCCAGTATTATGCGAGTGTTTGGGTGTTTCCCTGTGTTTTGGGTTTATAAATTATTTATTTTAAGCCTGATGTGCATGTAGACTGTGTTTTCTTCCATCCGATGTTAACCCTGGGAACTTCTTGCTGCTGGGTTATGCCATGCCACTGGCCTACTGTCCCCCTGGCTCAGCCTACCATCCCCTTGACCCCGCTCCTAAGCCCACCGGCTTTTCTGCCCCAGGGCCCCTCCAACATCAAAACCCACCAGCCTCCCCTGCAAGAGAGTTGTGAGACTAAATTTTACTGAATTCAGCAAGACCCATTCTTTTCTTAATTGCCTATAGCTTCAGTCTTCACAGTGATGCACATGATATAGAGCTGCATGCAGGAGTTTCCCATTGAAGTGAATGCAACTTTTGGAGATGGGAAAAGTCACATCTTCATACTAGGCGGTGCAGTTTTCTGCTCATATACTGAGGTATCAAGCATGGGTCAGCCCTCTCTCTCTCCATACAGGCATTTCTGCATGGCCCTACCCCACCACACAGCCAGCAGGGGGAGGGATTTGTAGCAAACACCCACACATTTCAGAAACCAAGTGTGGGCCCCACCGCCACTTATAAGGTTATTTGTGGTGGCAGTGGCTCCTGAAGAGAGAGGAAGGAGGAACGCAAGCCTCCTGTCCACATTCTCTGCCCTGCCTCTATCCCTGTCTCCTCGCTCCAGTGAGTGGGGGCATGTGCATGATCCATAGGGGACAGCAGTTTCTCAGCAATTGCTTGCAGTTACTTCTAGAATTAGCAGAACTGTACATGGTCACTAAGAAACTGCTGTTCCATGTGGATTGAATGCACATCCCTAGTCCTCAGGCCAGGGCAAGCCTTAGCAGTGGAGAAGCTGGGGTGAAGGGGTGGGGCCAGAGGCAGGGCTGTAGTTATAAGAGCTGAAACCAATATTTGAAAAACTAAGCAAGCTCGTCCGATTTACTCTACCCAAACCAAAAGTAATGAAACAGATAATCACTACCCATTTCTTGTCCCTTGAGTTTTTCCAGTTCCGTTATGTCATTTTGGAAATATTAGCACTCCTGCTGATGCACAACTGCTGAAAATAACGTAACCAAAATGATAACCTGAAGAGACCAAAAAACTGAAAACCTGAAATAACCACAGAAGAATTCCCACAAAGACAGATATGTGAATAACTGTTTCAGTCAAAGTTAGTATTTGGAAGTTCAGAGCTACCCAAAAATGCAAATAACTACCCAACTCAGCTCTTACTATAAGCATCTTAGGATCAGTGAATTCTTTAAAAAAAAATTAAAAAGACACCCAACAACCCTTTAATAAAGCACACATATGCAGTCATTCTATGAGGAAATGGATTGTAACCGTGTTATATATCCAGCATTAAAAAAGCCCAAGTAAAATATCTTTTCAGTCAAGGGACAATGGTTCATGATTCAATTTTATTTGTCTGGTTTAAATGTTCCTTTGTTTAAAGGAACTGAAAAGGGTAAATGGGAAGGGTCGGTGAGTGGGAGGACATTGCCTCCCACCCACCCCCTCCCCCCTCTCTCCTCACATCCTTCCCTCCTGCCTCTCTCTCTCAAGGAAATCTCCACTCTGCTCTCTTCATCCAACCCCTCCACCTGCCTCCTTGGCCCAATCCCTCCCACCTCCTGACCTCTATTGTTCCCACTGTCTTGCAACCTTGCTCCCCCCTACCTCTCTGCACTTATCGTCCTCCATACTCCCGCCTGTGCACTTCGCTCCTCCTCTGTCCCTTCTCTCACCCTTCCACGCCTTCCCTGCTCCCCTAAGCGCCTTCGTCCCTTCTCACTTGCTGCCCCCCATGCCTGGAACTCCCTCCCTGTCCACATC
>QEPC01012378.1:682874-699047 GCA_003113815.1 Sphenodon punctatus
TGTTCATGCCATGGTTATCTCTCACCTCGATTACTGTAACCTTCTCCTTGCTGGCCTTCCTCGCTCTCACCTGTCCCCTCTTATCACAATCCAAAACTCTGCTGCCAAGGTCATTCACTCTGCCCATCACTTCGACCATGTGCCGCCTCTCCTCTTCTCTCTTCACTGTCTCCCCCTTCCTGAACGTATCCTGTTTAAACTCCTGGTATTCACGTTCAAAATTCTCCACAACCAAGCTCCTCCTTACCTCTCGGACCTAATCTCCCTACGCATCCTGCACGTGCTCTCCGCTCTTCCTCTGTCCCCTCCCTCACTCTCCCTCATTTCTCCTGCTCACCTAACAGCCTTCAACCCTTCTCCCTCACTGCCCCCCATACCTGGAACTCCCTCCCTACCCACATCTGCCTTGCCCCCTCCCTCCGCTCCTTCAAATCCCTCCTCAAGACCCACTTTTTCCTCGCCGCCTTTCCCAATGACTGCTAGTCGTTCCCCATATACTTACTGTCTGCCCTCCTCTGTAGACTGCTGCAACCAACCTGATTGTAATCAAGCCAAGCACACGCACTTGAAACTTCGCATCCGCCTGAATGTTTGTTTGTCTTCTCCCTTGTCTCTCCCACTGTTCCCTCTCCCTGTCTCCCCCTCCTTGTCTTTTAGATTGTAAGCCACAGGCAGGGAACGTGTCTATTTCTATGTTCTGTACATTATTATAAAAATGTTTATAATAAATAAAATAAATAAATAAATATTATTATTATTATTATTAAGAAGAAGAAGAAGAAGAAGAAGCAGCAGCAGCAGCAGCAGCAGGAGCAAAGATGCTGGCAGTCAATGAAGTTTTAAAACAGTAGATTTTTTTGTCAGGAAGGCCACACTTGATCAATACCGAACACTTCCTTTCATGTTCAACTATAATTCACTGTTGGAACTATGAGATGGTTTATTTAAGCAATCAGTTATTGCTTTATTGAACTTCCTGTGGGGGAAAAGAGGTTGCATTCCCATCTACAGTGGCAGTGGCGGCAGAGGGAAGGGCAATGAAAGACACGGCAGTGTGGAGGAGCTGGTTGACAGGAAAAGAGCTAGTGTGAACTGAGATCTGCTACGGCTTCTCTCGCGCATGTCAGGGCAGAATTTTGTGACCTGACATGCGTGAGAGAAGTTGCGCCAGATCCCCGTTTGCACCAGCTCTTTTTCTGTCAGCCGGCTCCTTTGCGCTGCTGTGTCTTCCCTCGCCCCTCCCTCTGCCGCCGCAGATGGGAATGCAGCCACAGAGTCTACTAGCTTAATATGGGAACTGGAAGCGAGGAACCCCAAGTCCTTTCCCCAGTTCAACCACTCATTCTGGTAATCTACTTAATCTCTGTGCCACCATTTCTTCATCTGTCTAAAGGATGATAGAAATATGCAAAGGCAGGGTAGATAGGATGATTTCTCTGAATATCAAAGAACAATTTGGTGCAGCACCAACAACACACACTCCCTTGAAAGCTTTGCCTCATTCACACAACCAGAATCCTTTGGAACTATCCTGGAAATCCAAGACTCTTGAATACATTCACACAACAATATTTTAGAGTGGGTATTGGCCTAAACACACATTTTGAATTTTACCCTTGTTCCAATGGTGTTGGTGTCAAGAAGAACCAGGTACTTTTTTCCAGGGGTTTTGCACACCACAATACACTGGCTTGAGCCCCCACCCAGAAGCCTGGGACACTAAATTCTACTGAGCAGCCTGGTAGGCTGTTACATTCCCCACTTGCAAGCATGCAGGCTAAGATGCAAACAAAGGAGCTTTATTAAAGGGTACTAATCAAATGCCGAGTTATTAAAATAAATAGATGTATTTGGCACCAACAAAATACCACACCCACATAGATTCCACCCTCAGAGCAAGAGTCTGGTAGCCCAGAGTCCCCAAATCTCTTCACCCCACTCATGGTTTGTCGGGAACACTCAATACACACAGAATGCTGGCTGTCTTTACCTTCTGCAGCTTCAGCCTAGTTCTAGGGAGGTTGTCCCACAGACTGGTGCTGCTCTCCATTGCTGGCGTCCAATCATGAAGCCTCAGGTAGCACCTTGAGTCTTTGCCTCACCCCAGTGCAGTGAAACCATTCCATAAAGGCGGCGGCGGCTGCTTTCACTTGCTGAAGCCTCAGGCAGCACCACATGAGTCTTCAGCCTAGTCTAGGAAGGCGTTTTCATCCTGGTTTCTCTCTCTCTTGTCTTCAGAAGGCTCTAGGAGCCTTCAATCAAGCTAAATAATTTCAGCAAGGAGCTGGATCAGAGAGGCTTACCCAGTCGAGCCATCCAACACTGGTAGTTCTCTTTATCATCTTCTTGCAGATGTCCTGAAACTTATCTCAGCCAAAGATTGCATCAGAAGAGCTCCCTAAGCATTGAGTCTGGCTGGTCTGGTGCTCTCCATCACTCTTAACATCTCATTTGTACCAGCACTACAGAAATAACCCCAGGAAAAAAAAATACACCATCACTGCTAAAACATTCAGATCTCTTTCCCCAGCTTGCTCTTATTTGTCCAGTACCTGGGGTTGGCACCATTTCTGACAGCTTTCCAGGGGATAGTGTCCAATACAGAAAGAAAGGGAAATGCCTCCATAATAGGTGAGACAGAGGGTTTGTTACTGATGCTGGTATTAGCAACCTGTGGTTTCACAGCTTTCAACAAGAGCTGGGGGTGGGTGGGAACGAGAGCAGCACTACATCACAGAACAATAGCAACTGTAGTGTCTTGTCAGGACCATCACTCCTTCCTTAGGACCCCCACCTTTCAGGGGTCCAGGTGGCTTTCAAAAAAATGCCAGCCTTTGTGGGCTGCCAGCTTTAGGAGGGGTAGTAATTCACTTGATCTATGTTCTCCTCCTGGGAATTTACCCCAGACTGATGTTAATATAATCAAATAAAAGTTGTGGCTGTGGCTACCTAATTTCTTTTGTGTCTGCACCTTTTTTCAGTGATTCGGGGACAATTTTTATTCATGGAATAAGTCTTTCTACTGAAATTAAAATATGGTGTGAATATTTCCACCCCCTTGGCCAGCACTAGTAACCTCATCTTCTTTGAAATCATTTGAGGTTTCCATTTAACCATAAGGATTGAGCCAGAGAGAACAGAACCCCATTTATCGTGTATTCCTATTTTTTAATTTTTTAAATTTATATCCTACCCCTTTCCTAAGCATCTGGGTGAGTTACAACATAAAAAAACAAAACATACACGTTATATAAAAGCACATACAAATCCCCCAAAACTCCCACCCCCATCCCCACCTACCAAATACTTGACCAAGATGAAAGGTCTTACATAGCTTCTGGAAAATATTCAGACTCAGACTGTGATGAACTTCAAGGAGCAAGAAGTTCTACAACACTGGGGAAGCAACCGAGAATGCCTCTTGGCGTGCACTTGTCATATGAATCTGATGGGCAGATGGTACCTGCAAGAGGGCACTCCTAGCGAGCCACAGGGATGATAAAGGAGATGGTCATTCAGATATGTGGGACCCACGGAACTTAATGTGCACTGCATGCTTCCTTACTGATTTCCTTAGAATCTGCATCTTTAGCTAATATTTGGAAAGAAAATGCAGAGTTCTGAGTCAAAAAATCATCAAATTTTAAGGTTGGAAGGTATTTCAAGGGTCATCTACTCCAATGCTCTGATCCATGGCAAGATCTCTATCTAAGGCCTTTTGTACATGGACCAGTGTGTTGCCGTGATGGGTGGAGGTGGGTGTGTGCCCGTTTACATGGACACCCACCCACCTACACCTACCCACACCCATCTCCACCCACAGAGCATCCTCCATTCTGTCGGAGGACTCCATGGGTGGAGGTGGGTGTGCGGCGGGTGTTGGTGGGTGTGTGACAGGAGTGCGCATGTACAAGCACCCACTGTCCGTGGCGCTTACATGGACGCACACCGCCGCACACCCATCCCCATCCCCCCACCTGCCTGTGGCCATTTGCATGGACTTCCCCCCCCCGCCACACATCCATCTGAACGGCGGGGGGGGGGAGCATCCGTGTAAAAACGCCTAAGGCATCACAGACAGATGAGTGTCCAGGTGGGTTTTGAAAAGCTACAAGGACACCCATCCATCTACCACCACCACCAGTAGCTTATTCCACGAGAAGGTTTTCCTAACATTACCCAAAATCTACGCTGCTGCAATTGAAACCCGCTTCCTCTTGTTCTGCCTTCTGCAGCAGTGGTGAACAAGTGTTCACCATCTTCTTTGCAGCATCTTTTTAGATTTTTGAAAACTGTCATGTCTCTCTCCTTAGTCTTCTTTTGTCAAGGCTTAATATATCAAATTCTTTCAGCTTTTCCACATATGACTTGGCCTCCAGCCTCTTTATCATCTGAGTTGCTCTGCTTTGAACATCCTTCTTGAAGTGTGGTGCCCAATACTCTAGTTAAGGTTTTTAGGTTAGTTTAATTGTTTTAGTTGTTATGTGTTTTTAAAATGTTGTTAGCCACCCCGAGATGCTTGTAGCAGGAGGTGGCGGCATATCAATTTTAATAATAAATAAATAAATAAATAAAAATATTACACGTGGGGAGGGGTTGGCTATATCTAGGTTTTCCCATCATAAAGGATGTCTTATCTAAAATTGGAGAAGATGAAACCAGAGAAGCAATGCCTAAAAATACGTTTTTCATCCAAATGACTGTTTTAGAACACAAGGAGATTTATTATTTAGATTATGAAAGTGCATATTTCCCCTAGGATGCTCTGGAAAGGTTCATGAGTGACCTTGGAGTTAAATAGATTTTCCCATTACTTGGCTAAGATTCACGTTAGTGCAGATAGGCATTTGCTGACGGAAATCCTAGGACTGTCTATCATGCTAGGTTTAGGGTTTGGTTTTTTTTAACATCAAATTGCTTATCTTTGATGTACCTAGCTCATAAAATGAATTTGCTCGCAGTGTATAATTTCTTCCTCTTTTAGCTTTAATAAACCCCAGTACATAATAATAATGAATGCATTTGTTGTTACAATACAGCACACACACTCTTGGACTGGATGAAAGAGGGGTGTATACTGCTACATTACATAATTGTGCTCACTCTAAACATAGCAGGGTACAAAACATAGCAGTCTTTTGTTTCTCTGCCAAGTGTATGCAACTGTAACTAGTTTCAATTAAAGCTATCAAAGTACCGTTAAGTGGTTTCCATCAAAGATGCTAATTAGGGCAGATGCTTCTTCAACCCCCAGGAACAGATCTTTTGCACTGGGTAATAACATTCCTACTACCATGTATTGGTGTCTTCTGAGAACAATTATAAGAACATAAGAAGTGCCATACTAGGTCAGGCCAATGGTCTATCCAGCCCAGCATCCTGTCTCTGACAGTGACCAATCACGGTGGCTTGGGAGAAGCACCCAACAGGTCACAATGTGGGATCCATTCCCTGTTGTTTTCCTCCAGCTCCCATCATGTTCCCTGATCCTGTCTGGCTAATAGCTGCTAATGGACCTATCTTCCAGAAACTTATAAGGTAGAGTGTAGCATTGTGGAGGGGGAAAATAAGATTTTCTTTCAATAATGGCTTGATTAATGCTTGGGTAAGAGTCTCCTGTTCTACACTGGAACCTCTAAGGTGGTTCTGGAATGAAGACCCAAGACCATGTTTTTCTCAAATTAAAAGGCAAAAATGGAAGTTTATGACATTGGGCTCATTCACACAACACTTTCTCCATTTGTTTCTTAATCCATGTTTGCCCTGCTCCTTAGAAATGCATTCACACAACTGACAATTCTGCTTCTAGCTAATACAATAGTAGAAATGAGATCTAAAAACCAAATTCAGATGTGATAAAATAATTTTCATATGTAGTGGGAAATAATGTGTTTCTTTGCCTGAAAGTGGCATTAACAAAAAGAAGGTGGTGATTGAGGGTTCTATGGAGAGACGGTCTTAGGGTAGAGTAAATAGGGCAATGGTCCTGCCCTTTATGTAGGGCCCTGCGTTGACTTGTGTGGAAGACGAGTCACACAACTGTGCCTGGCATTCATTCCTGCCTAGGAGCCCCACAGTTTGGCAGTCCCAATTTTCATTCAAAATAAAACAAAAGTGGAGCTTTCAGCACAGTCTAACTATACATTTTTGCTTTTAGTAGGGCTGTGCATAAACACAAAAGCCCCTTTCTGCTTCCATGTTCAAAACACAAATACTGCCCTGCAATTTTGGGGTATGGGTTTGTTTGCTTGGTATTCTGAAATTTCCACTTATACTTGATACTTTTAATAGGGCTGTAGTAACTCAGTCTTCAGAAAACTTCGGAAGTCGCCAGGGATTACAGTATTCAGTTCAGAAAATTCAAAGTTCCGAGGACCAAGGCCATTATTCAGAAAACTTCTGAAAACTTTGGAAACGGCTGCACGCGTGGAGGCTGGTGGACACTTAAGCTTCTTCTGGAAATGAAGAAGCTCCTACCATATTTGGTAGGAGGGGAGTATGGGAGGGGACAGTGATGGTAAGCCAGATAGCAAGTTTTGATTGGCTGGCCAAGTCAGATGGCAAACTTTTGATTAGCTGACAGGCCAAAATGAAAGTGACTGCAGCTATTTCGTCCATTCTTTTTTGTGAATTTAGCTGTGTGCTACAGTGCTGCTGGATCTGTAAATAAGCGGCTGGGGGGAGGGGAGGGGTGCCTAGCCTGTCCTGTCCATAGGCACAATGTTGGAGGATGGGAGTTACCTTTACCTTTACCATGCCATGCAGTTTTAATAAATAATAATAATTATTGGGTGCCACATTGCTTCTAGTTCTGCCTGCTGCTTGGTTGGTACTTGGCACCATGAGGCCAGAGGGATCTCTCTGTCTGGCTCCACCTCCCCTTGCCTGTTCAAGTTGCCATTGCCATAGTAGTACCAATGCCATGCCAAGACTAGAGGGTGCCCCAGGAGGGTGGGAGTGAATGTCTAGTTTCTTTCTTGTGGGCATTATAATTTTGTCTGCTGGGCGGGCTGGCTGGCTTTTGGTAGGATTTTTATTTCTCCATGCAGTTGCACACTATTTTGCGGGGTTGTATGTGTTGTCTTCTTTCTTTTTACCAAGGCTGTGGCTGCCGCATGGCACAACAGAGCCTAATTATAAAGTATAACTTCTACTGTTCTGCCAGCTGCTTAGCACCATGAGGCCAGACTGGGGGCATTTATAAACGAGACGAAAATGGCGGCTGATCCCTTTTACAGCCGCCATTATTTTTGTCCGTTTAAATGTCTGATGTGCTCAGCAGCAGCGTCTTTCCTGCATCCGGCTGGCCCGGCGATTCTTCCCCCTTAGACGCGGATCGCCGGTGTGTCGGCTTTAACCCGCACTTCTGGGTCATGTGGGCAGGGAGCGCATGCGCAGAGATGCTCCGCAAGGATGATCATGCACAGTTACTCTCTGGGACACGTCTGATGCTCTTTTAAACATCAGACACATCACGGAGAGTAACGCGGGGTTTAGACGTGGGGTTGAGCCCTCTCCCGCTTGGGAGAGGGCTCGTTTATAAGCACCCTGGCTCCACTCTGCCTGACTCCACTTTCCTTTGCTTGGTCTGTTCAAGTTAACAGTGCCACAGTACCAATGCTATGCCAAGCGGGCACCCTGGGGATAGGCTGTGAATGTCTGGTTTCTTAATTTTGTGATTGCTGGGGCCTGGGCTTGCTGGCTTTTGGTCAAATTTATTTCTCCATGCAGTTGCAGATTGTTTTGAGGGGTTGTTGTATTCTTCTTAAGTGAATGTCTCTTGCTAACCTGTGTTTTTGTGAACTGCTGAAAGTGAGTCATGCTGTGGGTACAGTATTGTTGGGTTTTTTTATTTATTTATTTCTCCACCCTGTTGCACTTTTGAGGGGTTGTCCTCTGGAGCGCTTGTCCAACTTTTGTTAGCCTGCTTTTCTTGGTAGTGCTTTGGCTGTGGGTTCAAGAACTTTGCAACAACTTTCCAAAGTTTTCTGAGGTCTGGAATTCTGAGTTCAAATTCCAAAACTTTGGAAACTGCGACAAAGGGCCACCAAGTACTCGGGCCAATTACTCAGAACTTCAGTATTCGGCCCGAGTACTCGGAAGTACAATTCAGTACAGCCCTATATTTTTAACTATTGAGTAGACAGACTTATGGTGCATGTGATCCACTTGATCCAGACGCCAACCATAGGCAATGTACCAGGACCCCTCCCACTGTTTCTGCTGCTCCAGGCCAGGACTTCTACTGCTTGCTAGGGCACCTCAAAAACTGCTCTCACAGTTCATCTCACTGATCTCCTCTTACCTCTCTGACCACTCCTTCAATGTGTCTCTTGCCAACCACACCTCCTCCTCCCTTCACCTCTTGGTTGGTGTTCCCAAAGACTCTGTCCTTGGCCCTCTCCTCTTCTCTATCTATACCCTGTCCCTCGGCAAATTCATTGCCTCCCATGGCTTCCAATCACCTCTACGCTGATGACACTCAACTCTATTGCTCTACTCCCTCTCTCTCTCCATCTATTCAAGCTCACCTCACCAGCTGTCTCTCTGACATCTCTACCTGGATGTCTCAATGTCAACTCAAAATAACATGGCTAAAACTGAACTCCTTATCTTCCCCCCTCATCCTTCCTCTCCCTCTTCCCTGTCGATCCTCATTGACAGGATCACCATCCTTCCCATCCCGCAAGCCCATAGCTTAGGCTGGACTCACCCTTTTCTTTTAAACCCTACATCAACACTGTTGCCAAATCCTGTCACTTCTCCCTCCATAACATTGTTAAGGTTCACCCTTTTCTCTCTGTCTCCTCTACCAAAACCCTTGTTCATGCCCTGGTCATCTCTCACCTCGATTACTGTAACCTCCCTCTCACTGGCCTCCCCGCTCTCACCTCTCTCCCTTTCTTCCCATCCAAAACTCTTCTTCCAGGGTCATTCACCTTGCCTGTCGCTTCGACCATGTGCAGTTCTTCCTCTCCTCTCTTCACTGGCTCCCCCTTCCTGAACGAATCCTGCACAAGCTCCTAGTCTTCACCTATAAAGCTCTTCACAACCTTGCTCCCCCTACCTCTCTGCATTAGTTCCCCTACATACTCCAATCAGTGTACTCCACTCCTCCTCTGTCCCCTCTCTCGCCTTCCCATCCCTCCCCTGCTCCTCTAACCACCTTCATCCCTTCTCCCTAGCTGCCTACCATGCCTGGAACTCCCTCTCTACCCACATCCACCTCGCCCCCTCCCTTTGTACCTTAAAATCCCTCCTCAAGACCCACCTCTTCTGCTCCACCCTCCCCGACTCCACACTCCCCTCACCTAACTCCTGCTGATACCCTCCATTCAGTACAATCTGTTACCTGAGGTCTGTGTACTCATATCCTCACCACACGGACCAACCAGCTATCATTCTCAATGTAGCCAACCCAAGCACGTGCACCTGGGACCTTGCATCTTCGTGAATGTTACACTCCTTGTCTCTCCCTCTGTTCCCCTTCCTTCGTCTCCCCACCACCCCCGTCTCTCAGATTGTAAGCCACCGCATCAAGAAACAGCCACTCCATCCAGGGGCATAGCAAGGTTGAGAAGGCCCCGGGCTCAAGCCTCAGTTATGGGCCCCTCACGTGCATGCTTGCAAAGCACGCGCGCGCTCCGAAAACACAAAACGGGTGGAGCTTAAGGGATGGGGAAGGGCTTAAGGGATGGGGTGGGGCCTGCTGACAGCTTCTAAATATACAAAATCCAGCAGCTAGGAGTTATAACTGTGGCCATAGACAAGCATGACCTCCCAATGCTTCCCGCTTCCCCAGCCGAGCATCTACCACCACTCCCCAGGAGTGGTTACACTGCAGGGGAGCTGGGCGGGCAGTGAATCAGGCACAGAGAGACTGACTGTGTCCACTGCCTTCCTGGAGGAGCGGAGTGTGCTTAGCCAGTCTGGCCACCAGGGCCTGTTGCTTCATGCTGCCGGTGCCGCCTGTGCCTTGTGCATGCATGCAGTGCGACCAGTCCAGAGCTGCTGCTATTAAACACACCAGACACCCAAAATGCAGCTAGCTTATTAAGTGCATTATGCCATGAAAAAAGACATCACACTGATTCACCAGTTCAGTCTTTCCCCCATAATCAGTTCATGCTGCCCCCAACCATAACTATTTAATTTGTTCCCCCGGGGCAGCGTGAATTGATTATATGGGGGGCACAAATGAACTGGTTATGGGGTGCGGGTTTAAAGACAATATTCCTGTTAGCAATAACTTCATTAAGTTAGTGAAATAGCAACCATAATAATCACAGAACCATATTTGCAGATTTATTTTCCAAGATAGAATATATATTCCTTTACATCCTAAACTCCTACCTAAGATAGTATAATTAAGACAGTTGTGAGAATGTGGCCCTTTTTACACGGGCCTCTCCCACCCATGGACATGCAGATTTCTGTGTGTTCATGGGTGGGGGAGCCCCTTGTGAACAATGTGGTGCACACACTCATGCTGCGTGGGGGTGCATGCACAACTGCCTAACACGCATCCCCACTCACACCCCCCCATTCGTCCCCACGCACGGAGCAACTGGGGGAAACGGCGGTTACTCCGTGGGTGTGGATGAGTGGGGGGTGAGTGGGGATGCATGTGCACCCATGTACATGCCCTGTCCATGCACTGGCGTGCCCACGGACCTCCCCCACCCGGTGGAGCCATGTAAAAATAGCATGTGAGGAGCCACTCAAAGAAGAACAGAAGGTTGCTACCTTGTAAATAAGGTTATTTGAGATGGCTCCAAACATTCTCACAAATACCCACCCTTCCAGCCCCGCATGGAATTTTTTCCTTATATTTCTAGAAAGGGTTGGAAGGAACTGTCATTCTGAGGGGGAGGGTGCTTTTTAGACTAGAGGAGCTCGAGACCATCATGTGGTCTATTATTTGAATAGGGTGAGCGTGCACAAACCAGTTGTGAGAATGTTAGGGGCCATCTCAAAGAATCTTCTTTACAAGCTAGCAACCTTCTGATCAGCACATGGGCAGGAGCTGTTTGTAAACAAACAGCTTTATCTCCCCAATCTATGTTGCTGTTGCTGCTGCGGTGGCTGCAGTGCAACTAGGAGGCAGACGCAGATGAGGGATAGGGACTGGAGCCAGGGAGGGGAGGCAGCAGAAGAATTTAGGTTGCATTCTCACCTGCCAGTGGCAGCAGCAGGAGGGGCGAGGGAGACGCAGCACGATGAGCCGGGGAAAAGTAGGCTTCTCTGCCCTCCCACCTCCCTCACCCCTCCCTCTGCCACCACCGCAGCTTCAGGTGAGGGTTCCGGCCCTGCCTATGCCCCCCCCCAGGTCAGGCCCCAGTTGCAAATGTGCCCCCCTGCACCATGGTAGCACCACCACTGACTCCAGCCCCAGGACCCGCCATCAGGGTTCTGGGGCCAAGTTACAGGCAGGGAGGGCTGTGGCCAATATATATCTAGAAGTTGCCACTCTAGCCCCAGGACCCAATGTCATGGGTCTGAGGCCATCATTCCTTGCACAGAGGCGCTGTCGTTCCACTATATCAAGAAACAGCCACTCCAGCCCCAGGACCCACCATCAGGGATCTTGGACCAAGTTACAGGCAGAGAGGGCTGTGGCTGACCAATATCTAGAAGCTGCCACTCTAGCCCCAGGACCCACTGTCATGGGTCTGGGGCCAGAGAGGCGCTGTCATTCCACCGTATCAAGAAACAGCCACTCCAACCCCAGGACCCACCATCAGGGTTCTGGGGCCAAGTTACAGACAGGGAGGCCTGTGGCCAATATCTAGAAGCTGCCACTCAAGCCCCAGGATGCACCGTCATGGGTCTGAGGCCATCATTCCTCGCACAAAGAGCCTTTTTCCAAACACCCGAACTGACCCGAACACGACCGAACCGAACGGCCGAACCCGAATGCGGCAACTGACCCGAACAGCCGAACTGAACAGGCGAACCAAACTGGACCGAACCAAACAGCCAAACCTGAACAGCGATGTGTTCGCCCATCCCTATCTTGTGAGAATGTGTGAGATTCTCATACCCCAGTGAGATCTTTTGCGTTTTTTCCAAGATTTTTGAGCTGTTTGCAAGATTCTCAAGAACCTCAAAAAATGCTCTGCGCACGCGCACAATTACCACCATGGTAATTTCACACATGCACAGCCCGCAGTGGCCATTTTACAAACGTGCAAAGTGGTTTTTGAGATTGCTCAAAAATCTTGCGATATTCTAAAAAAAAACCAAAATCTCTGTATATGCGCAAAAAGGCTGCTGTGGCCATTTTGCAAATGCGCGGGCACCTGGCAGCCATTTTTTTGAATCTCTTAAGAATGGCGATGAGAGAACCCATTCTTGCAAGATTCTTGACCTTGAACATGTCATTGGAAGGCTGATTCTCAATGAGATTTTCGAGAAGGGTGAGAACAAGTTTCAGCTCCACTCAGGACAGTTTCCTACTGCACTGGAGGAGCTCTGCTATTCCCTCTCCTTACCAAGGAATGCTTTTGGCCTTTGGTTCCACACACCTCTGCACAATTGAACTCCGAGAGGCCGTTCCCCGTCCCTACACTGTGATTTACTGGACACTAGTTTGTGATCTAGTTCCAATACATCACAATCTATATTTTGACCACCCTGGCCTAGCAGTAGGAATATCTTTCAAGTTTCATACTATGTTGTGCTGGTTGGGAGTTTAGTCCCAACAACAGTGATCAATAGCAGTGGATTGTGTTTTTTCATTTACTGTTGTTTTTTGCATACTTTGTGATTCAGGGGGTTTTCATACTTCTGTAGGTAGTTGGTAATGTCTCGATCAACAGACCTGTGTCCAAGGAAGTAGATCCAAATGTTGAGTGATTGACTCTTGAGTGGGATCCCCCTGTCTGGTGCTCTGAATCTTACAGATAACATGGTTCTTTGCTGTTTTGGGAGGTCAACTGCTTTCATACATTCACGTGCATGCACATACATACACACAGGCCACACCCCTCTGTTTCCTCCTTAAAAGAGGTCCCAAAATTCGTAGACCCAAACCACAAAAGTTTTCTCAATAACCGGAATAGAAATAAGAAATAAAAAATGTGTCCCCTTGCACATCTCTACCTCTTAGCTAAAGTTATAAAAATGCATCACTTTACCTCAGACGTTGCTATTTCAATCCCCAGTGTGGTAGCTAAGATGGTGACAGTCGTGAAAGCAAGGGCTCATAAGAGATGATCCTTTAGCGTTCTATTAGGTCTGAAATGAGATTTTGCAAAGATGGGAATTCCTGTTGAAAGCCCAGTTCCTGATACCATCTTGGTTGAATCGAGAACCTCTCAGTACTTGGTAATCTCAACTGGCATTTTGTTTCTCAGTTTACAGATAATCTGCATACTGGGATCCCCATTTACCACTTTGCCATTTACTGTTTTGCTGTCAATTTCAAATTCCAAGAGGTAAAACCAATATCATAACACATTTCTTCTATCTTCTCTGTACTCCATTTCCCCTTGTATTTCCTTGTCACTCATTGGCTGGTATGCAGATTTCTTTACAAATCTGAAATCCAGTTTCAGATTTGTCAAAGCAAATGGAATAAAATATAGGGATGGGCGAACAGAACTGAGTTCGGAAATTCGGTTCGGTTCAATTCGAAAATCGAGTTTGGTTTGGTCAACCGAACTATTCGAGTTTGGTCTAAACTCCGAACTTCCGAACAGAGTTCAGAAATTCAAACCCAATTGAACTAAATGGAATATTATCTTATAGGGATGGGTGAACCGAACCGAGTTCAGAAATTCGGTTCAGTTCGAAAATCGAGTTCGGTTCGGAAGTTTGGTTCGGTCGAGTTCGGTCCGAACTCAAAAACTTATGAACCGCATTCGCCCATTACTAATAATATACAACAATTTGGATTGGAGGCACTATTTTTTTAAAAACTGTGTTTGGGTAGGTGGTAGTGAGGTTTAAGAGGAGGGCTATTCACACAGTGATTGGCTCAGAAATGCAGAAATGAGTAATAAAAACCCAGAAGTAAAATAGTAATTTTGGCAATGCATTAAGTGGTAAATGAAGGGTACGTGGTAAACAGTAAATTGAAAGTTCGGAAATTGGGACAGTATCTCACAGTATTGCGAGAATCGAGAAATTGTATCGGTATTGGGAAATGGTTGGGAAATCGATCCCAGTTCCCAAGATGGCAAAATTACCTGCGAGTAAAAATTTGCTACTCGTTTCAGCCCTAGCTTCTACACAAGGGGAGTATGCAGTCCTCCTGAGGTATAGAAGCTATATATCCCAACAAGTTAGACTGTGACAGGCTCACCTGTTCACATAGTCTAGATCTAACTCTT
The DNA here is from genome assembly GCA_003113815.1 of Sphenodon punctatus. NCBI lineage: Eukaryota > Metazoa > Chordata > Lepidosauria > Sphenodontia > Sphenodontidae > Sphenodon > Sphenodon punctatus. The sequence goes on from QEPC01012378.1 coordinate 697,211, forward strand.
TAGTAATACAAAAAGTGTAGCTAGGTTGGAACTGACTATAAACCAAAAGGTGGAATTGTCGGGGGGGGGAAGAGTCCGCACAATCAACCACATGCTCCCACTCAGACCGAGGCTCTCCCTGATCTGACCTGTGTAATGCTGGAGTAAATGCCCATCAGGATAGTGTTTGGGCCTGTGCTGCTGCCGGAAGTGCGGACGCAATGGGGCCAGGGACGCCGTGGTGAGTGGCCCCACCTGGGCGGCCAGAGCAGCCAGCGATCAGGGAGCCATTCTGTGCAGCAGGCGCCACCTTCTAACAGAAATAGGGTCTTCCAGGCCCACTCCCAGAGGCAGGGGACGAACCTGCACCAGGACTGTACCTCCCCATCCCCAGACTGATGGAACACCCCGGTGCAACAGTGACACCTGCCCCTAATAGCTATGTCCTTGCAATCCAGATCCATAGCATTTAGCCCTATGTGTCTCTTGCTTAGATTCCTGGGATGGCAACCAAACAATGCCTTCACATAGCTGTTGATTACCTTCCAATTCGATAACCTGTCTCTTGCACTGCGTGGCAGAGAACAGGGATAATCAAGGAGAACAGAAAGTGGTAAGGATTTCACAAAACACTAAGAATTGGTTGAAGAATGGAGTTGTACTATTACCCTCTAAGTGAATGAACCCAACTCTTCTCAAATCAAATAGCAGAGAGCAAAGCAGAAAGTTGGAACTTATATAAGACATAGTACTTGAAGACAAAAACAAACTTTCTGAAAAATTATCTGAAGCCAACAGCCAGTCTTCTCCTGAACAGTCACATCCCCAGAGCTCAACTCTTATCTGGAGTCTACTGCAGTTCAGTCTCTTTTGTTATATATTTCCAAGAGACTGTTCTTCATTGTGTGTGAAATCCACTCAAGCAGACAGTTAGTAAAAGACCCTCAAAAGACCAATAGCAGTATTGCTGTAGAGATATAATTTCTGCTAATTAGTTTGTGGTCAAATATGTAACATCAAGGCAGTTTTATTTTTCATGCCTGACACTAGCAACAGCAGGAAGACAAGGTGAGGTTAGCCAAACATCTCTCGTAATTGAGATGGTTCATTTGTCAAGGATCCATGATTGCAGTTATAAAATGGCTTCCTTCAGTAACACTACTCTGGAGCAAGTAACTGCAGTATTCAGAATTTGCCTTATAATTTGTGACACCCAGGGCAAAGATGAAATGCATGAACAGTCTCTTGGCCTGGCCCCAAACCCTCAGGTGCAGCCTCCCTGAAAATGTGCAGATGTGTTCACATTTGGGCCCCAGAAACAGAAAATAGCTGGGCCCGGGTCAACCTGTGGTAAGGCGAAGCCTGGCAGAATTGCAGCTTATATTCAGGTTCATTTTTAAGAAAGTGTAGCTTTGGAAGTGAACAAACAAGCAAAATAAATATTTAGCATCTCCAAGCAGCAGAAATAGAGCTGTTTATTCTTTTCAAGCAAAGGAAAATGGATTTTATCCCTCCAAATCCTCATTCCAAATAAATTCCAAACAATTTTACCAGGGGTGGCTTGTGGATTTTGATGTTGGAGGGGCACTGGGGAAGTAAGGCCGGCAGGCCTAGGGACGGAGCTTAGCCTAGGGGCGAAGCTAGGGGGACGGTAGGCAGAGCCAGGGGGAGGTTAGGTCAGTGGCATGGCATAACCCAGTAGCAAGGAGTTCCCAGGGTTAACACTGGATGGAAGAAAACACAGTCTACATGCATATCAAGCTTAAAATAAATAATTTATAAACCCAAAACACAGGGACCCATAGAACCCAGGAGTCCTGGCTCCCAGAACTCCCCCTGCTCTAACCCACTAGCCCCC
>QEPC01012378.1:700119-746553 GCA_003113815.1 Sphenodon punctatus
CTCCCCCTCTCCCTGTGTGCCCCCACTCCCCCCAGCATGTCGCCCCTCCCCCATGTGCCCCCACTCCCCCCACCCCATACCCCCCACAATTTACTCGCCCGTACCCCCCACAATTTACTCGCCACTCCTCGGCCTCCCAGTCCCTCCTGTCTCCGGGCTTGAAGCAGTGCATGCAGGAGCAGCAGGAGCCAAGGCTCCTGCTGCTTCCACACAGCCTCGGAAGGGACTCAGGGAGGGAGGGGAGGGGACGGGAGGGGAGACTGGGAGCTGCATGCACGGCAGCTCCCAGCCTTCCCCCCATACCCAGCACCTGTGTTTGCCGCCCAGGTATGGACTTTCCCCCTGTCCGGCCCCTGCAATGAAATAGTTCCCCCTGCCGGTACTATTTCATTGCGGGGTCCCTTTATGCAGAATGGATGGTGCTTCTAGCCACCCATTCCACATAAAGGGAGAACGCCTCCCTTTTGACCCTGAAGGCTTCCTTAGGAAGCCTTCAGGGGTGGTGGTGTGTGAGTCACTGCTTTGCTTGTGGGCGCATGCACACAAACCAGTGACAATATTCTGAGACAGCTTGAAGAAACTTTTTTGAAGTAGCAACCTTCAGAAGGTTGCTACTTCAAACAAGGTTCTTCGAGCTGGCTCCGCACATGAGCCCTCCATGCCGCTTTTTTTTTTAATCCCCCCCTGTTGGCTGGTCGGGAACACTTGGGCCGACTCCTGGGGCTGGAGGGGCATTGCCCCTGATTTCCTAGGGGGGTGCACCGCCCCTGAATTTTACAGAATACATAAGGACTGAAAACTTTTTCTGTGATTTCTAGAAGTACTTTCAGTATTAGCTTTCCAAATGGGGATGCAAATCATTCTGTTTGGTGACTAAAGGCTTCCAGTTGCCAGAGAACTGGCAGGTACTGTGCAAAGCTGTGTTTACTAGGGATGGGTGTCACAGATTCCTCTTAATCCTTAACTGCTTGTAATGGGCAGTTACAGATTAATGCATATCAGTCCATGCCAAACTGCTACAGTCATGTGGCGGTTTGGTTTAAAATCTATTAAACAAAATTATAATAACCATGCATGATCTGCACACATGTGGCCTTTTTCAAAATGGTGGCACCAGCATCACCACCATTTTGGAAAAAAGTCAGCTAGCACATGTGCAGTGGCCATTTTGCACATGGGTAGTTCAGCTTCCCTTTTCCAAAATGACGGCAACACTGCCACTGCTATTTTTGAAAAGGCCATACATGCACAGAATGGTCCAGTGGCCAATTTATATATGCCTGGTTATTTTTGTATTCATTTGTATTTTTTAATTGATTTTATTATGAATCCATAATTAAATCTGGAATTAAAATTCAGATCTGTAATTCCCTCTGGGAGCCCATCCCTGGTGTTTAACCAATTTCTAAGATAGCAGGTCTTAGCCTTTTCTGCACCAAAATCCCCTTTTCTGTACTGGAATGGGATTGCCAGACATCCTTGATTGTCCTGGACCATCTAGGGACCATGTTTATCCAATGTTCAAAATGCTCCTTATTGTAGACTATATCTTGTTCATAAATCTTCAATGTGCACTACCTAAGCTCTTAAATGGGTGGAATGCAATGGAAAATATGTTTGCACTTAGAGAAAAACAAATTGAAACTGTTTGGCTCACAAGTTACGTTATCAGTGTTGTGCATTCTCCCCAAACTTCATTCATGTGACAATCAAATAATTCCCACCTGACACTTCCTCCTTCCCATGTAACATGTCAAACTCATCTGGAGAAGAACAGAGCATCCTTACTCACCGAGTCACTGTACACCTACCAAGGGCATAAACAGGGAATATGATTGTTGCATTTCTGTATGTGGCACACTCTCACTGCAATTGTGTATTGTATTAATCTAAAGACAACTGAACTGTCTTTTTACATGTTAAATTCGTTTTGAAATGAATGTCAGCTACATCTGATTAAGATACTAACTAGTATTTTGGCTCAAATCCTGAGCAAAGAGTCTTCTATAGAACTCCTCTTAATAGCATATCAAACATTACGACACACGAAATGGAACAGGGCGGGAAGGGCAACCCAATGACACATACTAGTTGAACACGGTGTCCAGAAATTTCCCATACATGATCTGGCAACCCTAATTGAGAAACCCTGGAGTCCTCCTTCCTCCCTCAATACTTCTTCCAGCGTAGCAAAATGTGGCAGTGACCTCTTGTCACATACTGGTGACATTTCTGAGAGTTAGTCTGCAGATTGAAAGACTATTTCTAGGCATCACCTCAATTGTGTGGCTGTGGAATTGAAGTCCATGGGACCTTCACTGCAGGAACATAGCTATAATAGGGACACTGCAGTGCATAATAAGCACTGCAGGAACATAGCTATAATAGGGACACTGCAGTGCATAATAAGCACTGCAGGAACATAGTTATAATAGGTGCATTGCATGGGACACTGGGCACCACAAGCTTGAGGAGCAGGGGGGTCCATCACCGCTCTGTCCCACTTAGCTACCATATAAGTTACATAGGCAGCCACCTGGGGTGGCAAGTTTAAGAGGTCAGCACTCCCCCCCCCCCTCCAGTCACCAAGCAGGTCCATGTCAGGGGCGGGTAGGGTAGAGCCACCCCCTTGAACTTACTGCCCTAGTGTCCCCGCTGCCCTGCATTCCCCCTTCCTCCAATCCAGTCATGATTGGCAGCAGTGGTAGAGGGAGATACACCCCCTTCAAACTGCTCTAGGTGGCCCTGTTCCCTCTGCACACATCCACCTCTGATCCAGAGCTGCAGTGGCTGGTAAGGACAGGTCAGAGGGGAGACAGGGCCTCCTAGGGCAGCAAGTTCACCTGCGAGTCCATAGAAGGAAATGCAAATCTCTACATTTGAATCAGGGGGAGGGGGAGAGCCACTCCCTTGAACTTGCTGCCCTGGGTGGCCCTACATCTCCCAGGCACCACTCCTGATCAGCCGTGGAGCAGCAGTAGCTGGATTGGAGTGGGGCCACCTAGGGTAGCCAGTTCCAGGGGGAGGCTCTCCATTTCAATGAAGCAGAGACAGTGTGATATTCATTTCCCACTTCATTTGTGGGAGCAAATGTTCATTTTGGTCACTTCGTTTAAGTAACTTTTCCTTCATCAGCTTTGATAAGTTGGTTTCAGTATTTTGGTTATTTTTGCAATACTAAGAAGCACCAATGCACACAAAAGTGATCTTACTTTTGGCACAATGGCACTGTTATACAAGGGTATGATACACAACAGTACTGCCAAGTTAAACGAAAAACCAAAACCATGTTCACAAATAAAGAAAGGCAAACAAGCATCTGTCTGTGAAGGAATAGTTACAGGTATCATATCTTAGAGAAGGGTTTGGACTAGACAACCCTTGGTTTTATTATTCTAAGTCACATGGTACTGTTTCTCCTCCTTTATCAGATGGCTAACAAAAAACAACAAATGATTGAGTAGCAAATCATGCATATTGGGCATGATATTTTGTACAGCTAACTATGCTAAATTTTGTCAACTCTTAGGCCACTTTCAAACGAGGCACTTAGAAGTGCCTCCTGAGCCCCACGTTCAGAAAAAAGCACATGGGGAGTGTTTACACATTCCCCGCACTGCTGGAAATGATGTCCTGCCTGTTGTCTGCAGTAGCTGGTGATGCGGGGCTTTGAAGAGGCGTGTTCTGAACGCCTAAAAAGTGAGGCTTTCAGAATGCGCCTCTTCAAAGCCCCACATCTCCAGCCCCCACTGCTGCTGACAACGGGCAGCATGTCACTTCTGGCAGTGCGAGGAGTGTGTAAATACTCCCTGCGTGGCTTTTCTTTGAACATGGGGTTTAGGAGGTGCTTCTAAGTGCCTCGCTTGAAAGTGGCCTTACATTTTGCTTTTTTATAGGAAGGGGGTGGGGGGGGAGGGAATTGTGAGTAGCCATCATCTAAATACTTGCAAATTATATGAATACCAAAATGACAGGATAGTGAAATTAGCCTGCTTATGGAGAAGGGTATTTAAAAATCTGGGTGGTTTTTCCCAGTCTCCCACCTCCCTCCTGGTAGATCATTCCTGAAGATGGCATCTTTACTGCTGCACGGATGCTGAATGCAAATAGAGTTTACTGAATATTGCAACCCTTATTGTCTCATCCATTCTGAGTGGAGAAAAAGGTTTTCAATAATTAATGAAGGAAGATTGTGGATCTACTAAATCCAGCCTGAAGTTGATTACAGAGCTGTCAGTCATTCACAGGGCAACACAATGAAACAAGCAACTCGGCAGCAGCCAGAATACAGATGGAAGTCATTGCTTATCACTTCCGCACATTCTTTTCTGAACTATAAAAAATGGGAATCTGACTATCGAAAGGAAAACTGATGAAATATGTCTGCTTTAGACATGAACATATCCTGTTAATATAGCCTACACATACCTCGTTGCTATTTTTACCCAGCTGGCAGGAAACAAATTATTCCAATATATTCAAATGAGGTTTCGTCTTTCTAAAATACAGCCCTAGACTGCGTCAGTTCTACTATCATAAACATAAGCCAACACAGATTAAATTTATATTTAATTTGTGCGTTACTCATTATGAGCTCGTATTTAAGCTCTGTCTGCAGTGTCCTGGCCTTTTAAATTTCTATTTCTCATATGAAATAGCATGCATATTTTTTAGTTTCTGAAGGGGAACATTATTAAAATTGTGAACTTGGGACTGAGTGCCTAGGGCATGTTCAAATGCTGTGGTTTTTTTTTTTAAAAAAACACACACTAAATCTATCACTCATTTCCCTTTCCAACATGCAGTGTTTTTCTTTCTGTTGCAAGATGCTGGCCCTTTAAAGACCAGCAAGCCACTCATCCTGCTTATGGGCATTAGCTTCTCAACTGAGTCCATAACAGGAGATGGGTGGGACACCGGGAGAATACGGGATACAGGATTTACTGGTATTGGATCTCCCCAGTATCGGATTTACCAGTATTAGCATACCGGATTTTTAACATTGGCAGCTTTACTGGGTTTTTTACATTGCGGCCATTGACTTCATTAGCCGCAATGTAAAAAAATCGGTAAAGCAGTCAATGTTAAAAATCCAGTATGCCGATACCGATAAATATTGGATTTTTGGATTAATCCGATACACCTGATTATCGGGTGTATCGGATTTATCTGATACTGATATTCCCACCCCTAGTGGCCAGACAGGAAGGCACCTAAAAATTGGCAGGAGCCACTTAATTCATTAGGCAGTTAACCCTGACAGCTTTTGAGATGTAGCTACTGGTTGGAATAGGCCCTGGTACAGAAGATGGGTGAAGTCAAATGAGCTGTGGCAGCTTGATCCATGTCCGACCTCATGGCAGGCATTTGCCACTGCCACACTGTGTTCATACGTATGATGTTGGTTCATCTGTTATGGATGTTTCAGGGCTGGCCTTACCTCAGGGTGTTGTGGGGTAACTGCTATTTTGCCACACACATACACACAGTGGCCCCTGTTTACATCAGGGCAGGATATGAGGCCCCCACACTCCCCCAGAAGGTCCCCAAACATGCCTGCCTTTAGTCCCCACTACGACTCCAACCCCTCTTCGCTAGCCCATTCCCTTCCCGCCCCCCCCCCCCAGGCTCCCTCGCGCTGAATACTCACAAGTAGGTTTCTGACTACTCAATTCAGCCCTAGTACGATCCACCTGAGTACCTGTAACTTGTCATTTGGACAGTCACTGAATCAATCTCAATACATAGGGATGATAATTTTGTAGTCGAGCCTTCTGGGTTTTTTTCCTCAGCAAGTGGGACACCCAACTCAGTCACTACCTTTGTGAAAGTGGACATCAAGAGCCTACACGCCTGTGAGGCCCTGCCCCCCACAAACAGAAAGTCATCCATATAGTGAATGATCAATCTGAGACCTGCTTTGTGTTTTATACCCACTCTAACATCGTGCTGAACTTTTCAAATACTGCACATGAAATAGCACACCCCGTGCGTAATGACGTATCAGAATAGATTTTTTCTTGGAAGGTAAAGCCCAACAAATCATAATCAGATGGAGACACCGGGAGGAATCTGAATGCAGACTTGATGTTGCATTTCCCCAAAGGGCCCCCTTTCTACATAACCACACCATGCTTTAGTAGTATCAAAGGAAGGATACTGAACTGAGCACAGTTCCTGGGGTACATCATCTTTAATTGATCGTCCCTTAGTATAGGAGAGGTGATGTATTAGCTTGTATTTGACAGGAGCTTTTGTGGTGGGGAAGGGGGAATACCTAAAAGAGAACATCTCCTAATTGTAAAGGGCAGGAATGCATAAAGGGCGTCCATCCTACCCACATCAATTTGTTTCTTAATTTTTTTGTATCGCTACATGCTGAAGGCCTTTACAAGACCTAAGATTCCTAGCTCCCTAATTTTCCCTATTATGAAACCTTTGAAGAACACTTCCAGTAAATAGGTTGAATCCTCCTTGACTGGGTAGCACTCAAGGAGTTCGGCCAAGGGGGATCATTTAATTGGAGTGCTGGCCAGCTGAGGGGCCCATGCTTCATCTGGCATTCCTGCCTCCCTGCTTGTTACCCCAAATTTGTCTCTCTTTGTCCCTTGAAAACTCCCTCTTTAGTTTGAAACATGCATTATCCCTTTGCAACCCACTGCAATAGCTGTAGTAGTGCTCGTACCTACATGGGTCCCTGGTACACCAGGTTTTGATTAAAACCATAACATACTGAAGGCCTTGCCATAGATTGTTTCTGCGTAGGTATGACTAGTACACGTATGACAATTCTAAAGCCTACCTGTGCCTTGTGTGTGATTATCTGGGAGTAGGGCTGAAGCGGCAACAGCTTTTACCACTCCGCAATTCCATTCCGCCATTTCGGAATTGCCCGCGCCACACCGTGGCTTTTCTGCTGACATTTCGCTAATTCTGACAGCATTCTGCAAATTCAGAAACTATCGGAAAAATTGCGTAATTGTCAGAAACTGTCGGAAAACCGTTCCGCTATTTTGTGGCACTGGCGGAATGGCGGAAGTAGCGAAAATGACATGTTTCCGCTATTTGTGAAGCCTGTGGAAGTAGAGGAATGAAATTAGCGGAACTGTGGAAGTAGAGAAATGAAACTAGCGGAATGAAAGCCGCTGCCATACCCTACCACTAATTGCGGAAACGCCGTTTCTGGCGGAAATAGCTACCGCTGTGACTTTCCGCTACAGCCCTAGCTGGGAGCATACCACTGTGTCAATAAGATTCCAGAGAGCGCTCGGGTCATTTGCTGCTTCCCACTGAAAATCCTCATCATAAAGTAACTATGACTGACTACTATGGTTGGTACGAAGCCTTTGTATTGCTGCATATTGCCACAACTAATTTGTATGATATAAACCCCATATATGTGGTAGACACTATGTTCCTATTTTCCCATGTCTTGGGGATTTGAAGTTTTTGGGGGTGAGTTCCTTGTGCAGGGTCCTTGCTGGATTCCACTGCTCCCAGGGTCACTCAGGTGCTTTCTGTGTTCTCCTGATCTTGCACCACCATCTGCTCTGTTGTTCCACTCTCCACTGGTGTTACCATAGTGCTGTTCCCATGGCCTTCTTCCCCACCACCGCGGAACCTTGATCTTTTGGTGTCAGGGATCATGGCTGGAGGGCGGGTACTTGTCTGACTATGCAAGGTCTGGTCCATCAGCTCCAGGATCGGATGTGTCTGCTGTAGGACCACCCTTGTCCCATTCTGGGCAGCTACAGGAGCCCCACCTCTGTCACCCTGTGAGGAAACTGAAGCCACACCCTGTGATGATTGGGGAGCCCTGACTGGGGAACCCCCCTTAGCAGGGTGATGGGCCTCAGCTCATGATCAACCCCAATGCCAGTGGTGGGTTTTTTTTGCAATTAGATTTTCTCCTATATGGCACTGTACCTGCTAAAACAACAGAACTGAGAGGAAAACACAGTTGTTATCCCCCTAAATTTAGAACCGTGATTGTCCTACACATTCCCCTCACATTTACCTACATACCTACTGGACATGCAGATGGCAAATAATAGCTTCCTAATAGACAATATATTAGATTTATAACAGACTTCAATTGGGTAACAACAACAATCACAATCACAATAATAATATAACCTATACTGTGAAATCCTGCACCCTGCTAGTGATGACACTGTAAAATTGTACACCCACCAAGGTGGATGCCAGGTTATGTAGTGACCCTCTCAAAATGGCCACCCAGTTCATGCAGTAACCCACATAAAATGGCTGGCCTCAGGGCCCTCCTGGATCAGCCCCTGCAGTTGACCAGGAGCGCTCTCCTCGAGGTCCCCCAGGTTTCTCAGGTGTCGATCTTGAGGAGGTGTTCTCTGTGGCTGTGCCATGCTTTGGAACTCTCTCCTGTTGGAGGTCTGCTTGACCACCGATCTCCCTTCTTTCCATAGACAATGTAAGACCTGGCTGTTCCGCCATGCCTTCCCCGAGGGAGATGAGGTGGGTGGGTTGGGTTAGGGAGGGGTAGAGGGTTGATTTGTTTTATTGTGGAATTTTTAATTGTACTTTCTGCTATTTGTTTTAATTTGTTTTTAACATGTTGTTAGCCACCCCAAGATGCTTTTTAGCAGGAGGGGCGGTATACAAATTTTATTATACATTTTAAAAATATTATAAATAAATAAAATGGCCACTGGGTTTATGCAGTCACCCCATAAAAAGGCTCAGACAGGGGCCCAAGGCAGGAGGGGAAAGGAGTACTAGGGATAAATAGGGGATGGGGGGAATGAGCCAGAACACCCCTTGGATCATGGGCCCCTGGACAAGCACAGCATGGGCTAAAACAAAACCTGAACACAAAGGAATCATCCTTTGACCAGGTGCCCCTGTGGCACTGCCTAGGTTGTATCCCCCATCCTTGTACCACCCATCCTGCCTTTTCCTTACCTGATGTCTGATTTCTTTCTTGACTTGGGCAGCCAATGAAGGAAAAGAGGGCTTGCCTGAGCATGCCAGATATTTTTAAGGATGCCAGATATTTTAAGGGGGGAGAAGACCAACCCCGCCCCAGGTGGGTCAAGGTCTCACAGTTTCACGAGATCTGGTGGTCTTAGGGGCTGGTGTTCAGATACCTGAGCCAAACCCAACCCCCTTCCTGCATTCACCTGATTCCCTGGCCAGACCAGTAAACACCCCACCTGCTGCCTGACAGAAACATTTTCTGCAGCAAAAGGTTTTCCTAAACATCAGACCACTCAGGGAAAGCGAACAAAATTCAACAGGACTATTGCAACGAAAGCAATTTCCCCCTTTCAGAACCTCACAAAGCTGCATGCAAAGCAACTATTTGAGTTTTCACACTGAAAAGTAATACTGAATATAACAAGACAGCAAATAAATTGTTTGGATAAATGTCTGTTCTGCCTGCATTCCCCCCACCCCACCCCCATCCATCTAGAAGAAATAGCCCAACAAATTTAATCATCATTCAGGGTTGGAGTGGGGGGGCGGAGTTTTTAAGCATCAGATCACTTGGAGGAAGGAGAACTAAAAAAAATATCTTCAGACACTTTTTAAAGCAGGGGGGATGAAGGACTTGAAATGTACATCAGGAAGATGTGCATTTCACACTGAGGAACCCATCACAGCAAAGTCCCAATCCTCCTCCAAATTAAGGCAGGATGGAGGGATTCCTAAACAGTGGTTGGCACTGGTTACTGAACACTAACAGCCATCAAAGGAAGGCTTCAGGAGCAGGTCCTCAATACAGATTTGGAGAAGATCTCACAGGACTTGTTTGAGGTACTTTAAACTTCCAATGTCTGTTTGCAAAGGTGCATTCCCCAACCATGCTGCCTAGCTGGATTTTACAGAATCTCTATTTCGGACTCTAGGAATGTGATGGAACATGACTGTAACACACACAAGGAAAGTCCCAGTCATTCTAAATCCTGATTTCAGGCAGTCTTGGTAGGTACATTATCTTATTTATCACCTTAGGACAGGGGAGGAGAACTTTTTCCCTCTTTGAAGCCTCTTTGGAAATTAATGCAAGCTCTGGGTTTCACATAGACCATGGGTGGGGTACTTCAGGTCCTGGGTCCAAATGCAACCTGTGGAAAGTTTTTATGTGGCCCCTTTCCAGGTCTTGGATCTGCCCCCTGCATCCAGTTCCTACCTCAAATCACTGAAAAACTGAGCTCAGGGCAGGCGAGCAGAGATGAGGGCATGCACATAAGAATAGGGGACAGATCCATGGTACAGATCTATCAACTGGACCCTCCCTTTCTTCAGCAGGCCCTTTATACCCTCCCCAATATATACCCCTCCTCAACTGATGCTCCTGTCAGTTATTGGCCGGTCTCTAACCTTCCCTTTTTAGGGAAGGTTATTGAATGGGCAATGGCATGGCAGCTCCAGGAACATCTGGACTGCACCGGTTTCCTTGATCCCTCTCAGTCTGGGTTTTGGCCTGGGTATGGTACTGAGACTGCATTGGTGGCCTTGGTTGATGATCTCCATCTGGCATTAGACCAGGGTCATCAGACCTTACTGGTCCTGCTAGATCTTTCGTCTGCATTTAATACAGTCGATCATGAGGTGTTGGTGACCCGCCTGCGGGACCGTGCTGGGATTGGTGGAATGGTCTTGGACTAGTTTTGTTCATTCCTGGCCGGGAGAAGTCACTGGGTGGTCTTCGGGGAGTGTACATTTAACTGGGATAGCTGCGCGCCTGGACCAGACGTGAGGATTGCAGAGTACTCTGGAGTTAGGCGATGGCAGCAGGCTGCAACTGCTGGGACTGGAAGCGTACTCTGAGACCCCTCAGCTTATGGAACTGGGTAGAGCGGGAGCTGAGGTGGGTTGACCAGTGGCCAAGGAGAAGGACAACAGCCCGCAAGTACTGGGGACCCGAGGTGGGGCAGTACTGTGGGGACTTGCTTTAACTGTGGCCAGCTGGGACACTTATGGAGAGCCTGCCCAGAGAAATGGCAAGGCCTCCAAAAGACCTTGACTTTGGGGTGCCAGAGTCAGGCGAAGACCGAGGGTGGTCAGACTTATGGGATAGTGTGCCAAGTGATGAGAACTTGCCCCACTAAGGGATCCCTTCAGAGACCTCCGAGGAGGTGTTGGGCTTGCCAAGCACTGGGACACATAAAGAGGGAGTGTCCCAAGGGAAAGCCTCACAAGGAGGGTCAAAGGACTATGGGGAAGTCCCTAACAGAACCCTGGAAAAGTCGAGACCCCATTTATTGTTGGAACTGTGGGGTCCAGGGGCATATAGAAAGGGACCTGAGTTGACTGCGTTGCTGCAATTTGTAGTGATTTTCGCAGAATCAGCCAATCCTCACAGAAGCAGCCAATCCTGACCATGACCCAAGGGTAAATAAACCCCTGGGAGATGAATTGTGGGTGGGTGGGGTCTGAAGGCCCTATGTTTGTTTGAGGGAGTTGCTGAAATTCCAGAGAATTTGAGTTGTGTTTGATTAGCAAAGTTGTGATTCTATGTCAAACCTATTGCAAATTTGCTTCCCAGCATGCATAGTTATGCAAATCAAGTTANTATGTCAAACCTATTGCAAATTTGCTTCCCAGCATGCATAGTTATGCAAATCAAGTTAATTATGCAAATATTAATGCTCACAGTGAATTTGCAGAATTTGGCTTCACTGGTTGCAGAATTTAAGATTTTTTGGTGCAGTCAACTCGGGTCCCTGAATATAGAGAAGATACGTCCCTATGGGCCAAACCCTCAGAGGGTTCAGAGGGATAGCTCTAGGAAGGGACTTAGGTGCTGGGCCTGCTGGAAAGAGGGCCATGTAAAAAGAACATGCCCTGGTAAAATGCAGAGAAGGACTGAGGGTCCAAAGAGAGCTGCCCTGATAAGACCGGGAGGCATTAGGGAGCAAGAAACTCAGACCGGCCTGACTGGCTTTAGGCTTGACAAGGTGTATGGCAACCTGAAAGAAATAATTCAAAGGAATGAGGTCCTAGAAAAGGAGTTAGAGACAGACCGGGAATGTAGAGAGAGCAGGCTTGATGCCTGAGAAGCACAAGTCAGGTGTAATGACAGCTCTCAGAGGCATTCATAGAGGGCAGGTTAGCCCATAGACTCACCCTAGTAAGGGAGAACAAAGTCCTCAGGAAAGATCTTGAGGACTTAACTGAGAGACTGCCAGAGCAGGACGAATCCTCTTCTGAGGAGGATTACGGGGAACTGCTAGCTGCCTTTGGGGAAAGGGAAAACACCAAGGAGGCAGACCCTTGGCTAGAAAAGAGGGAGCTGAAACCCTGTGTAATTGGGAAAGCTGCTCAGGAGGAACAAAGCCTGAACCAGCCCTTGGTGATTCTTAGTGTAGATAAACTGAAGGCCAGTCTATGAAGAACCAAGGGAGAAACCTGGTTAGGCACCAAGGAAGTGCAGTGTGAGCTCTGTGCTATGTGGGGGGCATAGCCAGAGACATTGCCCCTTTAATAAGGAGCAGTGATACGCCCTGGGAGGAAAGGTTACACAATGCTACAAGTAGGTAGCTGTGAACCTGCCAGCAGAGTTTGTCTGTAAGGGTCCCAGGGTGGGATAGATGGAGGGTTTGGGTGGGCCGCTATCCCAAACCCCACAAGGATTTACACAGAAAGCTCTGAAAGGGGAAAACCTGCAAAGCAGGTGATAAGGCTGGAGGGCCTCATTAGGCCCTGAAGGGGGTAGACCTGTGAGGCAGGTAAAAAGGCAGCTAGGAGCCAGATGAGGTACAAGGGTGTGATGGAGCTGGTACCTTTATGTGCTAGGGGGCAGGGTGTAGGTGATGGAGCTGGCCACTATGCACACACATCAGTTGTGGGGACACAGAACCAGTAGGGTGTAGGTGATAGACCCATCTGGGACTGTGATTAGGCCCTAGGGGCCACAAAGGTACAGGGTAGGTGATTGAGCCAGTACCTTTGCATGCCTAGGTGGTAGGGTGCAAGCGATGGAGCCGGCCACCTGGCACTAACCATTGCCGAGGGACAATGGAGATAAAATCCTAGAAATAGGTTGGGGAGTAATGTGAGGGCCTGTGGGAATCCCCTAGTTAATTCCCTAAAAGCAGTTGGGGGGAGGTTGCTCTCCAACTAAGAACCCCTAGAGAGAGAGGAGTTTAAACGATGACCCTTGGTGGACATTGGTCCCCAGGAAGGAATATAACTGCACCCTGCTAAGGAGGTAGAAGCCAGGCATCTCTTTGAGAAGCCTGTCTCCCTGAAGGGGAAGGGGTGTAGCAGGGAGAATTCCAGGGGGCCTGCTACTCCTTAAGAAGGGGGCTTGAGGGGGTAAGCCTGAGGGCTGTACCTACCTAGGGGGTGTGGCAGAGTCAACCCCAGAGTTGGGAAAGAGCCTGTGGGGTTAACAGGCTCAGAAACCCCTAGGACAGAGTGGACAGGGTAGTGGCCCTTTAAGGCTGTGAGGAGTTTAAGCCTGGCCACGCCCACTCTGCCTGTATAAGAGGAGGGCTGAGTGAAAAAGAACTCAGTGTCTACCAAGGAGGCAAAGGAATCCCATCTCCCTGAAACAAGCTATGCTGGTCTATGCTGTCCAAGGTGCTGCAGGACTAGAGAACCAGTGGGACCCAGGTAGAGCAAGGAGGCTGTGCCCAGGAGGGATCCTCTAGCCTGGGGAATGCTTGGTCAGGGTCTAGGGATCAAAGGCCTGGCTGTTTGGACTCTGGGGGGTTGTTGGTGCCTTGCTCCTGAGGTCTGGAGAGACCAACCTGGTGCTGTAGGGTGCAGGTGGATGAGTCGGTAGCCCAGGTACGCAGGACACAGGGAAGTGTCCAATAAAGCTGATGAGACTTAAAAGACCCTCTGGAATCTGAATGTTGTGTCCAAAGAGGGTACCCCCTGCCTGGAAGAAGGGGGTTCGGCCTGGACTCCAGGCAGACACCGCGTAGCAGTGGGAGAGCTAATTCCCCAGAGTGACACCCCAGCGCCCCGTGTGGCCCTGGGGGGACACACCCCCCCTGCTACAGTACATCTTCCGCCCATGTGTGGAGTTCCGCAGGGTGCTATTCTGTCCCCCCTCTTGTTTAACATCTATATGCAGCCATTAGGGGAGATTGTGAGAGGGGTTCAGGGCATGCAGTGTCACCAGTATGCTGATGACACTCAGCTCTACCTCTCCTCTTCCACCTATCCAGGTCACGCAGTCTCCCTATTTTCCCAGTGTCTGTCAGCTGTGAGGGCGTGGATGAGGTTGAGTCATCTGCAATTGAATCTTGAAAAGACAGAGGTGATGTTGGTGGGCGAGGGCTTGGGGGACCTGGGGGTGGTTCAATCTCCTCTTGTTGGGGGGGGTTTCGCCCTCCATGGTCTCTCAAGTGCGGTGTCTGGGTGTGCTCCTTGATTCACGGCTCATTCTGGAATCTCAGGTTGTGACTGTGGCGGGGAGTGCGTTTCGGCAGCTACATCTTGTCTGGCGGCTTCAGCCGTATCTCTCAGACTCTGATCTCGCCACTGTCATCCATGCCTTTATCACTTCGAGGATGGATTACTACAATGCGCTCTATGTGGGGCTGCCTGAGAAGCTGGTCCGGAGGCTGCAGCTGGTGCAGAATGTCACGGTCCGTCTCCTTACGGGGGCGGGTCGCAGGGAGCACGTGACACTGGTGCTCCGGGCTCAGCACTGGCTGCCTATAAAGCACAGGGCCAGGTTCAAGGTGCTGGTTTTAACCTTTAAAGCCCTTCATGGCCTGGGCCCTACTTACCTGAAGGACCGCCTCACTCCCCATGTGCCCGTGCAACCCTTAAGATCATCTGTGGGAGCCTTTTTGGAGGTTCCCCAGGTGAGGTGGGTGGCCACTGATGTTAGATCTTTCTCGGTGGCCACCCCTGTGCTGTGGAATTTCCTCGCAGAGAAGGCTCAATTGGCTCCCACTCTCCTGCTATTTCGGTGTGACCTGGCTGTTCTGCCAGGCTTTCAGCGAGGGGGAGGGGAGGAGTAGGGCGGTAGGGTCTTTCCCCCCTGCATTATTGTATTTGTCACTCTTTTAAACTGTTTCATTGATTATTGCTGTTTGCCGCCCAGGCTGCCCTATAGGCAGGAGGGGCGGGATACAAATTTTTAATAAATAACTAAAATAAAATATGTGACCCTCAGAGCATTTACTAATTTTCAAAGCGGTCCCTGGGAGGAAAAGTTTTCTCCATCCCTGGCATAGAAGTATGACGTGAGGGTCCTTATGGGCTGCATTCAGGAAAAGAGGTGTCCAGATTACGGATCTGTTCCCTGTCCTTTCATGTGACTTTATCTCTGCTTCCTTACCCTGAGCTCAGTATTTCAGTGCTTGGAGGTAGGAATTGGATCCTGGGGCCAGATTCAGAAAATTGAAAGGGACCAAAATAAAAACTAACCATGTGCCAAACTGAGAGTGAATTCAGGATAAGGGAGCAGTGATGGGGGCATGCACAGGCGCACATGGATAAGGAACAGCTCCATGGCACAGAGCTATGATCTGAGTCTGGACTTTCCCCTTCCTGAGTGCGCCACTCAAGCACACCCATCACCGGGAGAAGACGGCCAAACCTGAGGAAGGGTGTAAGGGGGAAGCCCATATAAGAGGAATAAGAGAAGAGGGGTGAGTCCAAACAAGAAGGCAGACGGGGAAGAAAGGAGAAAAAGCGGGGGGAGAGGAGTCCAAACCAGATGGGGAAAGAAAGGAGAAGGGGAGAGAGCCCATACAAGAAGCGGGGAGCCCAAACATGGGTAGGGGGAGACATCAGGGTAGCCTGAAGTAGGTGAAGCCCAAACAAGAGGGCAAGAAAGGAGACGGGGGGATATGGAGACTCACCCAGTTGCAGCTCCAGCTACCATTTTCTTCAGCCTGGCTGGGCTGGGGGAGAAGAGAAGGCGCCAATCCCTTCTACTGCTCCTCTTTGTTGTGATTGGCTGGGGGCACTGTCTCCATTGCTCATCCACTCAGGCTGATTGGCTGGGCAGCTCCATAGAGGATTACAGAGAGTTCCCGAGCCCCTGCCTCCAACCCCTTCCCTGCTCTGAATGGCAGCATTGTGCTGCAGGGTGATTTTCCTGGAGCCCCACCAGTCCTGCCTGCGCAGTGTAGCCCATTAAAGGCTTCTTCCTCTTGCTCCTGCCCCCACTGTCTGCTTCACCATAAAAACAGGTACATGCACAGAAGGCAGAAGCAGAGAGTAGCCTTCTACATATGTGCTTGATCTCATTATGGTAATACAGGGCAGCAACAGTGAGAGCTGGGGAACTGAAGAAAGGCAGGGCAGGGCGCACCACTCCTTTCTGCCCTTATGACCCACCACCCCTGACGTCTGACTGAAGGGCCAGGTTCACTGCTCTTGGAGTACTTTCCTAACATACCCGCTCAAGACCCCATCCAGAAACCTGAGCATATTAGCTGATGCTCTTGATAGGCAATTATTTCCCCATGCTACGTGATCCCTTCAGGGTGACCTCACTGTTGGAGGAGCACAGTGGCTTCTGGAACTGGTGTGCTGTCCTCAGGAGCTCTTTGCAGATTCCCTCTGTAGGATTGAGCCCTGAAGCTCATTGGGGCGCCTTTATGCTACTGCTGAAGGACCTAGGTGGCTTATTGACCCTGATAAGTGAAACTAGCAGGGGATGGGCCAAGGACAATTCACCAGGTCCCAGAAGTCTCACACTGGGTGCTGCTCCGCCTCCTCTTCATTACTACTGCTGCCACCACTTCCAAAGGACCACTAGGTAACCTCTTGACCCAGCTAAATATTCTCACCAAGCACATTTTCCACATTTAGCACAAAAGTTAGTACATTTTGTGCTAAATCAAGCACAATTCCTATGCTAGACAGCGGTCTTTGCTAGGGCTTCTTGTTATCTTTGCTGCTGCTCCTCCTCCTCCTCCTCTTCTGCCTCCTCACTGGCCCAAGCATAAAACAGGAAGAAAAAAAACGAATATAACCCTTACACTTGCCAAAGAAACCAAGAAAGCTATATACTAACCAACTATTTCTCCTACAAGGAAAAATAACAAAACCATTCTCTAAAAGATATCTTCCAATCACATAGCTAGAATACACAAACTTCTCCCCAGACCAAATCCAGGATGCTAGTAAGTCAGGGTGACCTTAACATGAAACCAGTTCGAGCATCTCTTAAGGTTGCCCTTTCCAGGGTTCTTCTCTGTACATGTGGGACTAAGTCCATTTTTGTCCATGTGCCCCAATTTGTCCAATAAGTCTCCACAAAATTTCAAATTCGGATAGTGGGTGTCACCCATGCAAAGTAGGCACTTGATATACAAATGCCCACTGTTCCTGTCGTCCCTCATGCTCTTCAGTGGATGAGGGTAGATAGCAATATCCCCTCTCCTGTAGGCTGTTAGAATCCTCATGGTTACAGTGAAATACATACAACATCTCCAAGAGAACATAAATACTGGAAGTAAAAAGAAGCAACCTGATGAAAGAGACTGTGGGAAGGAACAGTCAGACTTGTATTTCTGAACTTGCTATTTGGCAAAATATATTGTTATTTTCAAACAAAAAGAATGCAGCTCAGCTTACTATGCAAGCTCCACATACAGATATTAGAGCAATTTACCCTGTTCCTCCAAAAGATACATAGAGGTGTGGATACATGGTAGAAAGGCCATTGGAGTTTCAAGCTTACAGATGTCACTCATAACCAGGAAGTGGAACCCTTGTTTATTGCATTTCCCCACAATCTTACCCACTCAAAAAGAGAAAAGAACTTCCCAGTTCCCTACCAAAGGATCTCTCAGAATCCAAACCTTGGCATTCCTGGGTTTGCAAGGAATAGGAGTAGTCTTTTAGGACCATATTTTATTTTTAAAAGCAGGGTCTTAACCCTCCATTTGTGTGTGTGTAATTACTAGTTACAAGAATAAGCCTGTTTCAACTACCAGATTGCACCTGCAAATGTTAGATGTCTGCACACTTCCCGGGGCGTGACTCTAAGTGCCAAGTTGTGTTTCTGTTATATGAGTGTGTTTTTGAAAAAGTAGGTTTGGGCTGAATACAGGTAAAGCTTTTAGGTATAACTTGGCTCAGATCTGCATTTCTGTTGAGTCTGATTTTCCATTTGAAAAAGACAGCAAGAAAATTGTTGATCACTGAAATGTAGAACTAGTTGCTTTAATCAGATTTTTATAGGACAACACTGGCTCCACTATGGTGGAGATGTGATTTAAACCCTTGCCTTTTCCCGTAAAAAAAAATTGCATATAACACCATGTGGAGTACATTTGTACCCCAAGCAAGTTTTCACCTGTGGAATAAAAATATGCCAAAAAAAATTAACTTTCTGTTACAGTACCCACACAGGTGATGCTTCTTGTGTAAAAAAAGTGCTTTTTATTCAAACTGCAGAATATTGATTTAATAAACATTAACTATGTATTTCCTAACTTATAAAAACCTAGAAAGAGAGAAAACATTTAATAACCTTATGAACCTAGCACTTTGAAAATGTAAAATATGTAAACAGTGAATTGAAAAACTGCAAAGTAGTAAGCAAGCAGACATTTGGCCCTAATTACATTCCTCACACCTCAGTAAAGAGGTATGGTGCTTCTTGCACACACATCGTCTGCATTCCTAACAGTTATTTCGGGTCATTATGTCATCATGTTTTGGGCAAAGGTGACAGCGGCCGCACATGTGCAGGTTTATAGCCCATGTGGTGATAACCCTTCAGGCTGGATGAAGACATGAAACCAAACACAAACAGGGTTGGTAAAGAAGTGAACCTGTAATATTTCAAGCCAATTGCTTGTGGCATTCTGGAATTGAAGGGTGCACAATGTCATTTTATCTGTTATTCTGCAGTGCGCACTTTGAGAGGTGTTCAATTTTATTTCATCTGACAGTCTGTAGTGTGCACCTTCAGAGGTGTTCAATTTCATTTTTTCTGCCAGTCTGAAGTGGGGACCTTCTGGAACCTTCTACAGTGTTCAGAATTCCAGGTCCACTTTCAGTCTGAACTGGCCATGAAAAGTGTTCAATTTGGTTGATTTTGAGCTGGGGTACAAAAATACCCCAGTTAAATGCATTGGTATTTATATACCCCAATAGGAAAATGCCATTGAAATTGGGCTATTTTTTGTTCTGGAGCACATTTTTTTTATCATACAAGACAAATGGTAATAGGTATATGATTGTAATTTAAGTATGTTGTGCACAGAGGTGCCATTGATAATGTTCTGGAATCTCAAAGTTGTAGAGCCACTAATTAGCATATTTTACATGCTTTTTTTAAAAAAAAAACAACTCTGGGGTAGTTTTGTACCCCCACAGGAGGAGGCAAGGGTTAAATACAAACGAGACAGTGGATGAAAACAGACATGCACGTTGATTCCAGTTTAACACCACTATAACCATTTGTATACATGTTGCAGGGCTGTATTTGTGCCCTATGCAGCCCTGCAACATGCATATGAAATGTTAAAGTGGAGTTAATGTGCATGTCTGTTTTGGGTATAAATTGAATGGGTAGCACCTCTTAAGATCTTTAATCTGTCCTACATGACAAAGAGTTGGATGAAGCTACTGGAGCTGCGTGAATGTTGGAAAACTTATTTGCAGAATTGACATTTACCTAAACATATTCAGAGGAGGTTGTTTGTGGGCCCGGATGGAAATCTTCTGAAAAGAGTCAAAATTTATCAGGGAGTGTGGTGCCAAATTAGAAGGCAACTTTTTTAGGACAAAGCTTCTTTTGAGCACACCATTTTGGGTGGTGTAGTACTCAGCTGCGATTTTATTGTGCAGTAATAAGAATACCAGGTGTAGGTCCCACTCTCAACCATGAGCACTTGTGACTGAAGGACTACAATCAGGAGTATGGTCTGGTTATCAAAACAGAAAGAGGGGGCACTTTTCCCTTGGTTTCTCTCACACACACACACACACACACACACACACACACACACACACACCCCTCACAGAAGGCCTGTTTGAACATAGTGGGGTGGGTAGTATTACTTCCAACCCAGATGTGTCTCTTCTCCCTCCCTGGCTGTTTGGCAGTGTCATACATAGTAAAAGGGATTATTCACATGAACGACTGGCGGGTGAATAGGGCTGAAACAAGTGCCCTCAAAAATGGGCACCCTCAAATTTCTGGAGTTTTTTTTTTTTTTTTTTTTTTAATAATCAGTTTTTGATTAATGCCCAATTCAGGTACCTTATGGACCAAAATACTAATCTTCAAACCAAAATACCAATTTTTGTACTGAAATACCGACTTCCAATCTCTGTTTTTCCAAGTTTCCATCTTGATTGAATGATGTATAACTGGTAAATCGGTAACAGTAAATACCAATTTTTGAATAATTGGGAGCCGATTGACACTTGGATAGCCTGCCAAATACCCAAAATGGTACCCAAAATTGCAGGTTATTACCCACAGGTTAGAGCTGCAGTAAGTAGCCATTTGCTACCCACAGATAATGCCCACATTTTTCAGGCTCCTGATAGCTTACCTGGCCCCCCCATCAGGTTCATGGATGCCCCAAAAGTGCGGGCCTTTCTGGGATGCCCTTGGAAGCCAGTCCTGACTCCTGCCTGAACTTGTGTGCTCCCCGAGTTGAATCACCCTCTTGGATGCTCCTCCCTAGACCCTGCTCCCGCTGGTCCTCCCCAGCTGCTGCTCACCTGAGCCAGGTACTTCCTGCTTGGCTTTTCTGAGTGGATGGTGGGGGGAACAAGGAGGCCTCTCCCGGCATGCCAAGCTGCAGTTTCTAGTCTGGCAGTGTGCCACAGTCCCCATAGCAGGAAGTACCCAGCTCATCTGAGCAGAGGCTGGGGAGGAGCAGCAGTGAACAGGTGAGTCAGCCCGAGGAATGCATAGCTAGCCCATTGGGTCATTTTTTTCAGGCACCAATTAGTGGGTTGAGTCGGGCACTTCAGATTCAACAGGGTGCCCATTTTTTGCTGGTGCCCGGTTGTACCTGTGCCGTGGGTACAAAATCAGATACCTGTTTCAGATCTAGCAGTAAAGTGAATAATGAGTATAAAAGACAGCAGGTGGTGTGCTGTATGGCACTAAGGCGTAAGTAGGATTCACATGATGTACATGAAATTGGAGGGTAATAATATAACTGAGTTCAAAAAAGATAGGGATGGCCACCAGGAAATCTTTTTTTTCATTTTCGCATTTTCGTTTTTATTTTTAAAATATTATTTGTTAGTGTTTTTATAACTTTAAAAGTTTGCTTTCATTTATGTTATTAAAAATGAAAAACAAAAAACATTTCCACACCTTCAAAATGTGCTTCCAAAAGTGCCTCTTGAACACTGTCCCTTCCCCAAACTTCCTGAGACTGCCTAAGGGTGGCAGAGATATCAGCAAGAAATTGGTACACAGTAGGGATGGGTGAACAGAAAGCGGTTCGGATGTTCAGTCTGAAACCCGAGTTCGGGTTCAGCTGTTCGAGTTCGGTTCGGCCGAAATTGGCCGAACAGCTGAAAATAGTGCTATCGATACCAAAACCAAATTCGAATATTTTTTTTTTGTATCACTATCATTTGACCCTGAAACCACCCCTGGTCTCCATCCCTGGTGCCAGGAAGTCTGCTCCTCAGCTGCCTCCCACTTCCAGTCACATTTTCCCCACCTTCCAGTCACGTTTTTCCAACCCCCGAACTCATCTGAACTCATCCGAACTTTTCCGAACTGTTTGGCCGTTCGAGTGTTCGGTTCAGTCGTCTGAACAGGCCGAGTTCGGCCCGAACTCTGAACTTCCGAACTGTGTTTGCACATCCCTAGTACATAGCAGCTGGGTAAAGGACAGAGCAAACACTGGCATGCAGTGGGTGCTGGTCAATGAAGCGACCAGGCCAGGCGCTTGCACAGGAGGAGATGGTGGTTCCCCAAGTATGGCAAGGCTTATAGTTGAAGAGAGACCCCGAGAGGCAGAATGCCAGTGTGAGATTATCACAGAGCAGGCAGACACAGGACAGAGAAACTGGCAGGCAAAGGGTACTGGACACTGAACCAGCAGGAACTAGCAGAGGAGGAGATGGTGATGCCCCAAGTATGGCAAGTATTTGAGTGGAAGAGAGAGCCCCTGGGAGGCAGAAATCTCAGTGAGAGATTGGCACACAGCAGGTGGACAGGACAGAGCAGACATGGACAGGAAATGGGCACTGACCATTTTCACTAGGACGGCCCCACCCACCACTGGGTGTTCCAGTGGGTGTGCAGTGGAGGGGCGTCTGTGGAAATGGGCCGGAGGTGAGTGGGGGGATGGGTGTGAGCCCATGTGAACACCATGGGTGGTGGGTGTTTGTGTGTGTATGTGCTCTAGGCACACACCCACCTATACCCATCACCCATCCATCTCCACCCATGAGGCCATCCAGAAAACTGGAGGAGGCCCTGTGCGTGGAGGTGGGTGGGTGTCCATGTAAAGGGACAAACACCCACCTCCACCCACCGCAGCCACACACCCACCTCCACACATCCACCCTCATCTGTGTAAAAATGGCCACTGACTGTTCAAACAGAAGGGACTGGCAAAGAAGAGGAGAAGACTTACTTTGCCAACTAGCTACCATATCATGGCTTCAAGAGTTGCTGAAAGTATGTCAGGGGGGCAAGAAAAGTGAGGGAG
Source organism: Sphenodon punctatus (assembly GCA_003113815.1). Lineage (NCBI taxonomy): Eukaryota > Metazoa > Chordata > Lepidosauria > Sphenodontia > Sphenodontidae > Sphenodon > Sphenodon punctatus. The sequence goes on from QEPC01012378.1 coordinate 722,733, forward strand.
ACAGACCATCATCACAGAATGAAGTGGCAGCAGCCCAACTTGTGGCAGGGTGTCATCAGCTTGCAGCAGCAATCAACCCAGGGGGCCAGCGCATATGAAAGAGACAGAGACAGACTTTTGGGCAGCAGCAGGAGGAGGAGGCAGGCAGAGCAACGAAGCAGTGAGCAGGCAGTCAGGAATGTGTAATTGGAGGGGACTGGGGGGGTATGAGAATGGGAAGAGGGAGAGGTCTATTTTTTTGTACCAAAGAATGTGGCTGAAAAGTAGCAGAAGGCACAATGAACAGCTCACAAAGAGAAGCTGAGAACCAGATAGCCACAGGCACAGAACTCTGTGTACCCTCAGTGTCTATAAGCTCCCTGTGTCCTCCTCCAAGTTCCTCTGATTGGTACATGCAAGTTGCAAGCAAGTGCAAGCAAAGATCTATCTCTTATGTCTATTGCAGGGATCTGTCTGTGCTGCCATAAGATGTCAATCTTATGTGGCTACTTCTGGTTCTCACTCCCCCCTCCACCTTGCACCTGTTGTTTGCAGCCTGAGCCATGTGCCAGACTCCCCATAAAAATTTTTTTTTAAAAAACATAAAAGGAAAAATGTCAGTATTTGTTATTTTGTATGCCTTAATAACAAATGAAAATGGCAATTTTCATTTAGGTTATTAAATTGTACACCCCTAAGATTAATAAGCTGATGGGGAACAGGACCAAGTTATTAACCAGCATGGCAATCGTGAAATTTTTCCTGGGCGAGGGGGGAAGACTGGTCCTGCCGGCCTTATGCCTTTTTAGAGTGAAGGTTATAGGCCAGCTATTATACGTATACGTATATATAGGCCAGCTATTTGGAGCCTCTCTTTTCTAACTTCTTTAGAACCCATCCAAAATGGATTCTTATGGCTGGTTACGGGAGCCCATAGGGGCACTCCGCAAGCTATTTTGAGGGCAGAGGCGCGCTGCCTCCCGATTAGAGCATTTGCCCTCCAAGCTGTGGTCTTCTATTGGGCCAAGGTAGCCCTATTCCCCTCTCGAGAGGGCTCACTCCTAACTTTAGCTCTGGGATGTGGGTTGGGGGATCCATGGCTACGGGCGGCAGAGCGGGAGGTTTTCCATCTGGGATTCTCCCCGGGGAGTCTAGCTAACTTAGGTCAGGCGGTCGTTAAAAATCTGATCAAAAGACGTGTGCACGACCAGACTCTCCAACTGGATGGGGCACTTTTGTCTGCCCAAAAGGTGGCCCCTCTATACGCCCCTTTTTACCCTTTGCTCCCTGGCCCATATTCCCTCTTTGTTTGGGAAAATGCCAGCGAGCGCATGGTCCTCTGCAGATTGAGGACCAATATGTTTCCATCGGTGATATTGGAAGGCCACCTCAAGAGGATCCCGTGGGCTCTCCGGCTATGTCCCTTATGTCAGCTGGGGTCGGTGGACACCCTAGAGCATGTGTTTTTTCAGTGCCCCGCTCTAGTGGGGCCAAGAATTAAATACCTAGGGAGGACTAGTATGAGACAAGCCCTTCTGTCCAAAGATATGCAGAGTCTGCTACGGCCAATAGATACAGAACAAGCTAGGATGGTAGCAAATCTTGATCTGGTAGTCCAAGGTATTCAACACCCTTTCTTTTGCTCTCCTGAGGTTAATTAAGCATTAAAATGCTCTACAAATTGGCTTTGGTGTCGGAGCCCGAGTTATTAGGGCCCAATTCCCATTGGCTGGGCAACTTGGGGTGAGTGGAGTAGTGATTGAACTCAGCTCCAGCTAGTATATTTCATCTTACTATGTTCCGGTGGGTCTAAATTTAGGAAAGGATGCGCTGGGGAGGGCGATTTTACAGATTTACATATTTTAGTTTCTATTGCCTGGTATATTTTTTTTGTTCCCACCAGGGTTGTATGTAAAGATGTTGTTTTATTGTGTATTATGAATTTGTTAAGGGCTTTGCCTAAACAAATAATAAACTGACTGATTGATTGATTGCTCTCCTGAGGTTAATTAAACATTAAAATGCTCTTCGAATTGGCTTTGGTGTCAGAGCCCGAGTTATTAGGGCCCGATTCCTCTTGGCTGGGCAACTTGGGGTGAGTGGAGTAGTGATTGGACTCAGCTCCAGCTAGTATATTTCATCTTACTATGTGCTGGTGGGTCTAAATTTAGGAAAGGATGCGCTGGGGAGGGCGATTTTACAGATTTACATATTTTAGTTTCTATTGCCTGGGATATTTTTTTGGTGCCCACCAGGGTTATATGTAAAGATGTCATTTTATTGTGTATTGTGAATTTGTTAAGGGCTTTGCCTAAACAAATAATAATAAACTGAACCAAGCACTGTTTGCTGAGAGGAAATGACCGGAGGGAGAAACATCATTTTATATGTGCCTCCATTTTGGTACCTGGCACATCTAGTACTGTCCAATGCCAGACAAAGCATACTGGGCTAAATGGAGCAAATGCAGCCTATTGGCTAAGGAATTGGACTTCTGGAACCAGGATTCAGATCCTAGGTTACCCATGAACCTGCAGGTCACTATCTTTCAGTATCAGTGCCTCATCTGTAAAATTGGAATAATAATAACCTACCTCACAAGGTTGTTGTGTGGGAGAACGAGATAATGTTTGGAAAATACTTTGAATACTGAAAATGCTATAGAAATGTTTAAATAATAATTAAATAATAATAATTAATAATAATAGATGGGTTGGGGTTTTTTTTAATGCTGTCCTTTGCCACCATGGTGCCATGGTCCCACCCTCTGCCATAATTTCTGTCATGGCAGAGGGCAGGTTCGGCTGGGTAGACCTGGGGGTGGGACCAGCCTCCTGAAAGTCCCTGTGTCTCCCCACCCTCCCTGGTGGCCTGGCCATGCAAAAATTTGGCAAGTGGCCTGACCTGGTCCAGACTAGGGCTGGACCAAGAACCATTCCCGGTTCTTGAGAGATTCTAACAAGTATCGGGAAGTGTTACTGAGATCTAACAATATATTGGTAACATTACGAAATCTCGTGAGAATCTTGAGAAAATTCAAAAACTGCTCTACACATGCACAAAATGGCCACCAGCTGCCAGCACCATTTTGGAAAAGGGCTGCGCATATGCAAAACAGCCCCAGCAGCCATTTTGTTCATTTACAGTAGGGTTGTTTTTTTTAAAAAAAATATTTTAAAAATTGCTTGCTGTGAGGCAGCCACCTTTTCAGTGAACTCCCCTCCTCACCTTCCCCTGCAGAGAAGCAGAGTGGAGTCCCAGAGCAGCCCCAGACTCAGAGAGAGATTGGCAGCCAGTGAGTTTCTTTAAAAAAAAAAAAATTCAAGGAGGGGTGACGGTGAGATTTTTTCATTTCTCAGCAAGAGTCAGGGTAATTCTCAGCTCATTCTCATTTGCAAGGATGAGCCAAGAACCCTTATTCTTTTCAAGATAAGCAAGAATCTGAGAAATGAATATCAGCCCTAGTCCAGACTCCGTCTGCTGCAGTTCCCTGTCCCAAATCATGCTGCTCTAGCAGCGTCACTATTTCCATTTCCACTCAAACATCATAATCCACAAACTGCTGTGCTGCTAAGCCCCATTGAAGTGACTGGGGATAGCACCAGCACAGGAGGTCCGAGATCATGCTGATAAATCAGCTATACATTTTTAAATTGCTGGATTCTTTGCTTTTCAACATTTTAAAAAGTTCTTTTCTGGAGTGCTAAAGTCTTTTTGCTGTCACTTGTCCTGTGACAGTCAATTTAAATGAATAACCACAAACTATGTTAAATTATAGATAAGGTTTCCTAGAATGTCACATACCTGATATGTTAAAAATAAAATGAGTTTTATTATATTTTTATCCCACCCTTCCCTTAAGGCTCAGAACTGAAGCCAGGATTCTTCACCTCTACATAATTCTGGCTCTGACTTCTTACATGCCTAATGAAAGCTCCTATGTGGCCCAAAAACTTGGGTACTCTTGTCAACAGAAGTTGGTCTAATAAAAGGTAGAATCTTAACTACTTTGTCTCCATCGCTAGATAATTAGCCATTTCAGAAATGTAATAACCACATCTCTACTCTAGACAGGATTTAAGGAATTTAAGTTTGACATATATCACCAATGAGCCATTTAATAAAATGTGTCCTTCAACTGAAAAAGCTGACTTTTGCTGCTCTCATTACTACCACAGGAAAAAAGATAAGGGTAACTGTGGCAGAGAGTGACCTTGCGGGGCTGCTGCACCTTTAAGAGCACTGCGCCAGATGAGTGATGTTGGCATGGGCCGTGGTGAAGCCAGCCTTATATCTGAACTAAAGACAGGCTGATAGAGAAACAGTATGGGCAGGACACTTGCCCTTTAAGGGCAGGCAGCCTAGGCAGCCAACCCGCTCCTCCTTTAAAAGAGGCTGCAAGCTGTCTGCCTGGGAGGTGAACAGGCAACATTTCCCTCCAAGGATCATTCAGCAGGGGAGCTGTCTGGTACTGAAGCCCTGCTGGGGAGAAGCCTGGCTCCCCGGACTTGGGCTGAGAAATCCAGCTACTCTACACTCTCCAAGGTACTGAAGGGACTAGATGGTAAGTCTGGAGAAGCCCTGGAGAACTGTGAGTGACCTACCAGAGGACTGTGCCTGATAGATCTGGGGATAGATAGGGCCGAGGTTGCTGGAGATATTGAATTCCTGGCATTACAGTAGGCTAAGCATAGAGACTGAGCTGAACCATGTGCATTCATAGAGAACTGTATGGACTACAATGATAAGACTTTATGAACTCCCGCCTCAAGCCACTTAGGTGGGAGAGTGTGGGATATAAATTAAAAATGAAATGGGAAAAAAAACTGCCATGAGCAAATGTAAGAGCCAGGGGTCTGATCCTGCGGAGACGTACTCCTGGAGAACCACACCCTGGGTGAAAACAGACATGACGCTAACCACCCTTTAACCACCTTTGGTGGTCATTTATGCATGTTTCAGGGCTGCATAGGGCACCAATACAGCCCTGCAATATGCATAAATAACCACCAAGGGTGGTTAAAGGGTGGTTAGCGTCATGTCTGTTTTCACCTCCTGTTACAGTAAAGTTAAACACAAATAGAATTGATCATTATTTGAACATAAACCCATTCATCTAGACTATGATATTCTGTATTAGCATCAGAAAGCATTGTCAGTTGGGGATTTAATTTTATAGATTTTATGTAAGGAAAACTCAGACTAATTAAGAAAAACCAATTACCTCAGCAAAGGTTTTCAGGGCAGGATTTCTTGCCTTTGGCCATCCTTAGAGGGATAATAAAATTCTGTGGGAAGAGAGCACTGTCCCTGCTAGCTAACACTATTACTGATGTAGCATTTAAAATTATTATTACTTATTTATTTTTACTACACACCTTGTGACGTGACCTACATCCTCTGGTAGTCTCTGGTGATAATTAATGTTAATGTTTACAATATGTGACCCATTTCTCTCTGGCTTTTTAGTACAACAAGCAGCTTGTTATATTACCAACTGACTGTGCCATACTGTGTCTCATCTTCTCAGGCACTTATGCAGTGCTTTGCGTGAATGAAGGGTGGAACAGAATAAGCATACTGTTGAGAGATTTAAAAGTCATTTGGAAGCTGAATAATAAAACATAAAATCAGAGGGGAGTGTTAAGGAGAGCTTTATTAAGAGTTAATTCAAGGTGTGAGTTCCAAGCAGTTTTTTGTATATCAAGACATTTATTTTTAAGAACTGTAGTCCCCCTGACATTGAAACCTGAAGAGAAGTGACTTCCATAGAAAGCGGGACAGGTCTTGAGACAGAAGGTGTTTTCACATGGCAGGAGGTGGTTCCTGCCATCACCATGGACTGCTCTGGGCCATGGCGGGAGCCATCACTCTGGCCGGAACTTCGCCTGGACACTGAACAAACATTACAGCAGCTGGGTCAGTGAGAGGTCAGGGAGTCACACAGATGTGCGACTGCACGTCCTGCACGCCTCTCTCCCCTGATGAAAAGCCATGGTGGCCTATGACAACCAACATGACTGCCTGGAAGTGCCACCACTCGACTGGGGTAAGTACAGTAGGACACCATCATGACAGCACACTTTATCCCTGGTCGAGTAGCCCTCACCCCGTCTGTGGTGGTGCTTAACCTGAGCTGAGAGTTGGGGATAGTGCCAACCCACAGCCTCGGCTAGCGCCACCACCAACCTGGTAATTGCTGGGTTAACATCCAGCAGTTGCTTTTAGATGTGACAGTGGCACCTGCTTTACTCTGCACTAAAGTGGAGTAAAACGTGCCATCGTCAGGTCTGAAAACACCTAATGACAGTATTTGGGATCTGGCCAGCAGTTGAATGACAGGTCAGCCCAACTAATAATAGGTCCAGGAATTATTTACTGGGTAGATTATATTAAAGGAAAGGAATAAGAGCTGAGCTCCAGTGGGATAGTGTGTGCAAGGGCAAAGCCTTACACAGCAGAGTTGGATCCTAGAGCATAAGGAGAAGGCATTATCTTCTCTATCAAACTGAGAGGCTGTCAGGAGCATGTCACAAAAGAGAAGACAATCTGTCTGGCAGCCATAGGACATGGGGGATGACCAGCACATTTAGCGAACAGAGCTGTCTACCCATTTCATCTCAAACCCCATCATCCAACAGAGGCTTATTGAGTGACACTTTTCATTTATACTTTGTTACTGGGTGTTTGAGACCTTGTGAAAGGAACAACTAATGATTTCCTTGTTATTGCTAATACCCCTGCCTGTTTCTTTTGTTTCATTTCGCTTGCCCCTCTTAAAATTAATCATCCATCAGTCTTGGAGGCTTCATCTGTCATAGATGTTAGCCATTAATGTATGCACACACCCAAGAGGTGGAAGTACTGAACACCAGAATTCAGGGCCATTATTTAATTTTATTTATTTATTTATTTATTTATTAGTATCAGGATTTATTTATTAATTAGCATCAGAAAGATTTGTCATTTGGGGATTTAATGGGAACGGGCATTTAATGGCAAAGGGGATTTAATTATTGTTACTTATAGCATCAGAAATGTGCCTGGTGTTCAAAAGCCATGCCTTTGAGACAGGTCCCTGCCCCAAGGTACTTACAACCAGGACTGAACAAGGGAGGGTAGACAAAGGGAGACAGAGATACATTCATGAAGTTGAGAAGTTGCAGGTGCATGTGCTTAGCTCAGTTACAAGCTTCGGAACCTAGAGAAGAAGATGGTATAAAAAGAAGCATAAATGAGGCATCAGGAGGTGAGGAGGTAAAGACTTCGAGAATGCTTGATGGAACAGATAGATATTTAGGAAGGATTTGTTTTCAAGGACACTTGGCTAAGAAGTATAAGCCAGAGCATCTGGAGTAAGAGAGCAAGCCGAGTTTATGGTCAGTGGTCATACCAGGACAAGGGACAAGATAATAAGGATATGAAGAGGGCTGCATGGCAAGGAAATCAGTCAGGTATAGAAAATGGAGCGAGTAACAGGTAGGGCAAATTCTTGATCCATTCTCAATCTCACTCTCACAAATCTTAGCAAGAAGCCAAGATTCAGGTACCCGATGTTCAAAAATACTGACCTCCGGTACCGATTTTTTAAAAATTTTTTTATTGATTTACTAACTTCCAACACTTACTTATGAATTTTTCATCCCAGAAATTCTGGTCCTGGGGAATTTACTTTAGGTCCCATTTTTTTCATTTCCATCCCAGTTTCTCATTTTTCTGACCTAATATACCACTCAGTAATTGAAAAATTAGGACTAGGGGTGTGCATGTCATTATTATGCTAACAAATTTAAATGTCCATTTTCTTTTTTGTTATTGTAATAATGAAAATGACATAATAATAATGAAAACAAAAATGAAAACAAATGTTTGGTTTTGAAATAAGGGGGGAAAACTAAAAATCACATTTCCTGCTATAACTTTCTTTCTTATTCAATTATGATGAAACATGGGGAGATTGTACCCCCAATAGGGGAACTATGGGTAACTTCAGATGTTACATTACCACGGTGAACCCCCCGTGGTGCCGTAACGTCTGTTGGGCCCAAAGGAGATTCCCGCCAAATGTTCACCCCCAGCGGGAATCTCTTTGACCACACTTTAGGCCCTTCGTCCTCCCAGAGCTCCGAAAATGTGGTCAAAGAGATTCCCGCTGGGGGTGAACACCCGGCGGGAATCTCTTTTGGGACAAACAGACGTTAAAGCACTACGTCCACCACGGGGGGTTCACCGTGGTTGACCATGGGAATTTTAACATCTGTTATGGCCCCACAGCCTGGAATCAGTGAACGGTACCGGCTGTTACTGCCATCCAATTCCGGGCCATGGCCAAGATCCAGGGGGCGGGCGGACACAGCAACTTCATTGGCCTCTGTGCCTGTCTGTCTCCCGGAAGGCGGATGGCCAGAAGCGCGTGGGGGGGTGGAGCTGTGTGACTGCACGTTGGGCCATGCAGCCCTGTCCCCTCCCCCGATCCCCCTCGGGAATCAGCCGGCATGTCTGTTGACAAGCCGGCCGGATTCTGGAGGGCGATGAAAAGATGATTCCATGCCATGGTCCAAGGGAGGCCCGGCACATCTGAAATCACCCTATGTGTACCAAATGGCAGAAAGATTGGATAAAGGAAACTGGTTTTATAAGCAATTGAATGTTGTGATTTTAAGGAAAATCTGCATACACATTCCTGGATACAACTTAATCTTTAATCCAATTTGAATGATGCATGGGAGGATTATGTCCCTCCACATGATTACCAATCCTACCAAATTTCATAAATATTAGAAAAAGAGTCCTGAGGTTATAAGCCATTAAGTAGAAAATGCATTTCCGGCTGTTACATTTTAATATTCCATCCTGTTTAGAAGACATTTGGCAGGAATGTGTCCCACACCTTCCCTGTCATCTTTGCCAAATTACAGGAAAATTTGATAATGGACCCCAATTTTATAAGCAATTGAAGATGCCCACTTCAAGACCATTTGTCAGATAAATAGCAGCACATGCAGTGACAGTCAGAGGCAGGCACCTGGCATGGCAGGGGGAGGCTGTATGAGGGAGAACGGGGATAAAACCAACAGACTGACAGACACATTCACTGACCAATTACTGCATGCTTCCAGCTTTATAGGACCAATCAGTGGTGACTTCGAGGCGGGCATGGGGGGAGGGGAGCTAAGGCAGGGATAGAAGGGACATAACTGGGAATTAGAGGCTAGCATTCCAGCAATCAGGAGACATGGTTTACACACCCAGGCTGGCCAATTATCATCACAATCACATCCTGCAGCACTGTGACAGAGGACATAAGAGAATCTCTATTAGCTCTTTCCTAAACAGATGCTTCTGACTTCTCAGTAATATTCAGGGTAAAGAATTTGGGGTGGTCACAGCATAGAGTGAGGATATTTAGTTGACATTTCTTCTGGCCAACTGGCATCACAAACAGATCTTAAACCACAGTGACACATAAGAGAATCCCTGGCATAGGTTCATTCTCTACTTATGTTGTGCAGGCTTATACAACTGAGACCCTTTATCACATCTTTCCAATATATGGCAGAGATGATACTCAAGATGTCAAATACAGCCCTGCCAAATTTCATCTTCACTGGTTGGATTATAAAGGTGTTTGTCAGACATACATTTATAAGTTAATTGCTTATTCCACCAGGACCCTTTATCCAATACTTCTGAAAGTTGGCATAGATAGTAAACGTGTGGAGGGGTATAAACATGCCAAGTTTCATCCACATTATATTTGAGACAAAGATGTTACAGCCAGGAATGTATATGCAGATTTTTGCAAAATAACATAGTTCAACTGCTTACAAAATCAGATCTTTCTGAATTTTGGTACACATAATGCCTTCCATTGGAGGTACAATCTCTCCAAGGTTCATCCAAATATAATTAAAAACAAAATCATTATGGCTGAAAATGTGTTTTCCATTGAAACCAATGGAAAACAAAAACAAAAACGACACTTCTAATCAGGAACAGAACTTACTAGGTTTTTGAGTTTCCAGGTACCCAACTGGTACCTGGGTAACCCATCGGGTACCCAATGTTGTACCCCAATAGATGAGTATTGCCTGAAGGTACTTATCTAAGTACCTGCTTCAGTTCTAATTTGTGTATGGAACATTACAATTACTGTAGGAAGTTGTAGGAATGGTCCCTTCCTTTGTCCCCACCCCCATCTCTCAGATTGTAAGCCTTATGGCAGGGACCATGTCTATTCCATTACTTTGTAAACCACCAGGTACATTGCTTGTAATATATAAAAGTTTGCTAATCATAATAAATAATAATAAAAACCACAATGGTATTAAAGATAAAATATCAAGTTGGAGATGCAGTGAACAGATTTTATCAGCGATTGCAAAGTATAAAAGAAAGCATTATTAGAATAGGCAATGAGCTTTGATCCTGGTCATTTAAGTTTTATATCTTTTGGGAATATCCATGAAATAACAATAAATTCCTTGTAAATAATAATACTTTTGGAAGAAGGAAAGTGTAGAAGGCAAGGACTAGGGTGTGTATGTGTGTGTGTGTGTGTGTGTATATATATATATATACACACACACACACACACATACATATGTATGTACATATATATGCACACACACGCATATATATGTACACACACACACACACACACACATACACATACACACACACACACAGGTGTAAGTAGAGTGGAATGGACCCCTGGCCAAGAAGTCAAGATGGGCCCCTTGTGTCCCACCGGCAGGCCTGGGGACGCTGCTATCAAACACACAAGACACCCAAAATGCAGCCAGTCTGTTAAGCACATTATGCCATGCAAAGAGACATACATATATATATAACCAGTTCAGTTGTGCCCCCATAATCAATTCACACTGCCCCCACCCCATAACCAGTTCATTTATGCCCCTGCCCCCATATAATCAATTCATGCTGCACCCATCCATAACCAATTCATTTGCGCTCCTGGGGCAGCATGAATTGATTATATTGGGGGGGAGGGGGGACAAATGAACTAGTTATGGGGTGGGGGTTTAAAGACAATATTCCTTAGCAATAACTTCATTAAGAAGAGATAGTTAAATAGCAGCCATAATAATGTCAGAACCATATTTGTAGATTTTCCAAGATAGAATAGATATTGCTTTACATCCTTAATTCCTACCTAAGATAGTATAAGTAGGACAGTGTGAGAATGTAGCCCTTTTTACACAGGCCTCTCCCACCCATGAACATGCAGATTTCTGCGTGTTCATGGGTGGGGGATCCCTGTTTGAACAATGCGGTGCCTGCAGTGAGTAGGGGTACACGCGCCTGCCTAACATGCATCCCTGCTCACCCCCTACTCATCCCCACACACAGAGCAACCGGGGAAAATGGCAGTTGCTCCATGGGTGTGGATGAGTGGGGGGGGGTGAGTGGGGATGTATGTGCGACCATGTGCATGCCCTGCCCATGCACCAGCACGCCCACGGACCCCCCTCCCCAACCAGTGTAGCCATGTAAAAAGGGCCTGTGAGGAGCCACTTGAAGAAGAAAAGAAGGTTGCTGCCTTGTAAACAAGGTTCTTCAAGATGGGTCCTAACATTCTCACAACACCCAACCTTCCAGCCCTGCATGGAATTTTCTTATATTCCTAGAAAGGGTTGGAGGGCACTATCATTCTGAGGGGGGATAGTGCTTTTTATACTAGAGGAGCTCGAGACCATCATGTGGTCTATTATTTGAACAGGGTGAGCATGCCATGCCCAACCCAGTTGTGAGAACGTTAGGAACCATCTCAAAGAACCTTCTTTACACAGCAACAACCTTCTGATTGTTCTGAGTGCTGTCAGATACACTTCCAGCAGAAGTGAGGGAAGAAGCAGAGGCCCTGCCTCTACACCACTCCTTGGGTGACCCCCCTGCCTGTTAGTCTCTCATCCAGGGGAAATGAGGGAGAGGCGGGGCCTCTGCCTCTCTCCCCCTCATTTCTCCTGACTGAGACTGACATGTAGAGGAGTTTTGTTACAAACAGCTTTATCTCCCTATCCGATCGGTATCCTGGTGTTGCTAGGATGCTAGTCCAATTATGGACTAGCATGTGGAGTGAGTGGGGAGGGTTTCTACCTCCATGGCCATGCAGGTTGCCTCCATGCACTCCCAATACCAGGGACCAGCCCCAGAACAACTAATGTGGGCAGCCATTATGGCTTTAAAAACTCCCGGTGGGACTGGGCGTGGAACAGGGACACAGCAAGGCTGTGGACCTGTCTTCTGGCATGGGTGGGTGTCCCACTTCATGAGCTATGGACCTTTCCCCATGCAGCACAATCTGGATTTTCCTCTGATGCACCGTGAGTGGCCATTGGTGGGTTCTGTGTGGGTCACAGGAGCATGCCTCCGCCCACACCACCTTCAAACGAGCGACAGGGTGAGTGGGTGATGGTTGGCCATGCATGGTACGGTCTCATTTAAAAACACTATGTCATATCTTCAGTGGAGATACACTATCTTAAAACCAGCTACTCCATGGACCTCCACCAGTCTACATACACTAGCCTTATATCTATAGCTCAAAGAAATCACATTGGCTCCAATACTCCCACTTGCTGATGCCCCAATACCACAAAACATCTGTAAACACTAACAGAATAAGCCTCTCACTCAAGTCAGCCCTCTCCTGATCGCTGCAGCTTACAGCATATCCCACACCACTTTGCAAATATAAAGAATCCACTTTGTCCTTTCCCTACCTTGGGGCTAATGCTTCCAAGTCTCCAGTCTGAGGTTTAAACCATATGAACCAGATGCTTAACTGAGGGGTGGGTCAAAATGGCCATTGTGGTTCCAAGGAAATTTTCCACAAAACTGAAATGGTGATCAAAATTTGATCAGAATTCTGATCAAACTGAATTTTTGATCAGGATTCTGACTGAGCAATTTGCACATGTGCAAAATAGCAGTGGCCACAATCCACCAGCATTTTGCACATGCCCATCGCCATCTTGCACATGCACAAAATTGGAAAAAATCTTTCCGATCAATTCCGGTGAAGCAGGATAGGGATGTTTCATTCCATTTTGTGGTTTGTCGGAATGGATCAAACATCTGGATTCTGTTGGAAACAAAACCCAGTGAAAAATGAAATTTCATCTCTACCTTAACTCCTCTAACTTAACCTGTGGGAGACACATGCGAGCACATGCGGAGGGTGAGGCTCACTTGCTTTGAAGGGTCCAGGCTACACTGCAACAAGCATTCATTGCTGCATTTAGATGTTGGCATTTTTTAAAGTGTGTTTGAAAAGAGCTGTCAGTGCACTGGCTGTTCCTCTGCCACACATACAGATGCCACAGAAGTTGTATGGTTTCTAATTTAGACTACTGTGTCATGTAATTAGAAACATTTTTGGCCATCCCCCTTCCCCCACTTTTCTTATGGACATGAAGACTGGGTGTAGGGCTGTAGCGGAATGTCGCAGCGGTAGCTATTTCTGCCAGAAACAGTGTTTCCGTAATTAGTGGTATGGCATGGCAGAGGCTTTCATTCTGCTAGTTTCATTCCGCTACTTCCGCAGTTCCACTAATTTCATTACACTACTTTCACAGGCTTTGCAAAATAGCGGAAACATGACATTTCCGCTACTTCCACCAGATTGTAAGGCACACGCAGGGACCGCGTCTATTGTATGTTTCTGTACAGCACCAAGCTCATGACTGGCGCTATATAAATGTTTATAATAATAATAATTAATAATAATTCCACCAGCACCACAAAATAGTGGAACAGCGGGTTTCCAACAGTTTCCGACAATTCCACAATTTTTCCGATAGTTTCCGAATTTGCAGAATGTCGGTGGAATTAGTGGAATGTCAGCAGAAAAGCCATGGTGTGGCGTGGGCAATTCTGAAATGGCGGAATGGAATCACAGTGCAGTAACAGCTGCTGCCGCATCAGCCCTAACTGGGTGTAAAACAGCTACAAGAGTAGAGCTCCTTAATTCATTCCTCTGATTGTTCATTTGGTAATTTGAGGGGGTGGGGAAAACATGCTAAACTCTGGAGTGATGAGCCAGACCCTGCCGAGATTCCTCTGTGATAAAGTTACTGACTTAGCATCAACAGGAGACATGAGGGCCTGATTAGCAGGATGATTTGTATTCTGGCCCCTTGCACTAACTGTAATTACATAAAATGGGTTATCACCTTATTTATCAAATTACCAGAGTGCTGTGCAATGCAGCAGATTGCTAGTTACTCTTCCCCCCTCCCCCTCCCCGCCAATCTTGCCAGTCACTTTCCAAATCTGGATAAACTAAACAATTATCATGGGACTAAAAGAGATCTTCTAGGATCATCAAGTCCAATTCCCTGCAGGAAAGGAGATTCCACAAACTCCCTTAGAAATTTGGCAGTGGAACTAGTTGCTAACACTTATCACTTTCTTCCTAGTATTTAACTTAAATCTGCTCTTCTGCAATTTAACCCTGTTTTTTCTTACCCTTCCTTTGGTGAAAATTCTCCATCTTTACAACAGCCTTTTAAGTTACCAAAAATTACCCTTGGTCTTCTTTTCTTTCAGCTAAACATGCCCAGATCTTTAAATATGCTTCATTTCAACCTCATTACATTTGTTGCTCTCCTCTGAATTCTCAGTTTGTCCACCTTCTTCTTAAAAAATGATGACCAAAACAGTACAACTCCAACTGATGCCTAACCAGTCCTAGTCCAGTGTACATTACAATTACTTCTTCTGCTAATGAAGCCCAAAATAGCATTCACTCTCTTGGTAACAATATGGCATTGCTGCCTCATATCACTTTCTCTGCACTTGAAAAGTATTTTCATTCTAGCAGGAGCCCATCATTCATTGAGCCACCAAACATCCGTTGTATTGCAGCTGGTTGTTGGATAGCAATTTAGGCCCTTTTCAAATGGGTGCGGGTACGTGGGAGGGATGGGGGGTGGACGGCACGTCGAGGTGCATTCCCATGGACCCCCACCTACCTCCACACATGGAGCACCTGGTATTGGCACCCGTTGCTCCATGCGTAGGTGATGAGTGGAGGTGGGTAGAGCGTGGGAGCATGAACGTGCCCCCACCCAACAGCTGTGACGTTTGCACAGGATGTCCACTCATCCCTCCTGCAGTCACCGTGGCGTTCAAATGGACACACACACACATGCACCTGCACACGAGGGCAGGGGAGGGGGCATCTGTTTGAAAAGGGCTCTAGTTTAAATCTCTGTATTCTGGAGTTCTCTTACTGAGAGCATCTGGTCGTCACCAAGAGTCACGTTTTACAATTCTCATTTCAGCATCTCACAATGGAAAAAGAAAGGTGCTGGGTAGAATCTCCTGCCTCAAGGCCGGTGCAAAAAATCAGGTCCAGGATATGCCCCCCATCATACATTGGTCTGTTGACAATTTGGGACAAGCCCATGGTTGCCGTGGAGGCCATGAACTCATGTTCCCCACCGCCGAGACTGCCATCAGTATGTATGTTGAAGACCCTCGAGACTAGTGTCTTCAGGGAGCACAACACCACATCTGACACCAGCTTCATCAGGGCGAATAGGAATGCTGCCATACAGGTAGGTGCACGGTATACTAGCAATGCCCCCAATCTGTCCCCTGCCAAATCAAACCCAAGATGGAGGCCTTCTACCCCCAATATGGCTTGCACTGGATACCTCCTGCCAAACCACAAATCCTTAAAGATAATGGCTGCACCCCACCCCCGTCCCTCCAACCGAGGCTGATGCTGCACGGAGTACCCGGCCGGCACGAGGTCAGTCAAAATAGGCCCTGACTCATTGTCCAGCCAGGTCTCCGTAACGCACATGAAGTTGGCGTCATGGTCCAAGATTAACTCTTGGAATGTAGTGGATTTATTAACCACCGACCTCTCATTCAGCAGCATCAGTTTCCGGCCAAGGGTCCTCTGATCATGAGCCACTTTGTCACATGTTTGGGGGGATGTGAGAGAGACAGGCAACAAACACCTGACTCGTCTCAAAGATTTCACCCCCTAATAAGGACCATATCTCCCCCACTCCATCATGATCCCAATGGTTGCACCCCTCTCTGGCTGGACCCCCCCCCCAGCTCTTCCACCCATATGGAGGGGGAGATCCCCTCCCCACCAATTCCCCCATCCCATCCGCTCACACCGGGCAGGATCTCATATCTCCCTCTCAGGACCTTTGCCCCCCCTCACACTGGGGGAAAAAATCTCCCTCCCCAACCCACTCCATCTCCAGCCCCCCCCCCACATGCACAGAAGCCAGAGAAAATCCCCAACCACCCACAACATAATACCCCCTATCCAAAACACATAACCCCCTTCACAATCCTTCTCTAAACAGGGAGGAGGGTGATATCTCTGGGGCCGGGAGATGTTTATCCCAGGGGGCAAGCCCTCAAAGGGACTCCCAGCCCTGGACCATGACCCACGTGGAGGTGGCAGAAGCGGGTGAAACCTGCAACAGTGGCAGAAGCAGCACATGTCTAGTGTCACCCAAAAATGATTGGCAAAATGTCCTGGCCACCATGGCTCCCACAAACGGCCCTACCAACGGCCGACACTCTGGGTGGTATCTATCTCCGAAGGAAAAATTGTTGCTAAGAGGCTTGTTCTGGTTGGACACCCCCACCATTGTTGATATTGCAGGTTGGAACAGCCCCTCTCTACAGGAAAGGTGAGAAGCTGGATGTGGTTGGGGAGGGCAGGTGGTATAGACACTGTGGAAGCAGCAGGAGGGATTCTGTAGGATAATTTTAGGGAGAAATGGGGATTGTATCTGTGGGGAAGCACAGAGCGGGAAGCTAGAGAAGCAGCTCTGACTCTGGAAGGAACAGCAGGGCAAAGGACGTGTAACGGAACAGATGCTGGCCCTTTAAGGTTCTTCTGTTCATTGTTCTTCACCCACCACTTTCTGGAACTATAAGGCAAGTGGGCCCAGACTACCAGAATGAAGAGCAGGAGGAGCTCTGTTGAGGTAGTTTCACACTAGGAGCTGTTCTGAGCCCCTTCCCTGACTCCCCTCCCCCTGTCTTTAGATTGTAAGCTCTCAGGCAGGGACCATGTCTATCTTATTTTCTGTGAAGTGCCAGGTACATCGCTGGTGCTATATAAATGTGAATATAATAATAATAATTAATATTAATTAATAATAATAAATTAATACAGGGGTGGGGAACATTTTCCTTCCCAGAGACAACTTTGCTCCAAGGGTTGCATAGAAGATGGGTGTGTGTGTGTGTGTTAAGGGGCTGTGCTCATGAAGAGGAGGGTCTAGATCGGTGAACTTTTTTGACCTGTGTGCCCCCCCCTTCCACTTGTCTATGGTGGTTGAGGTCCCTCCCCCTACCACACACACAAACGCATGCTCCCTCTCTCCTTCTCATCCTTCCTACCATAATGTTGCTCCCCTCCCTCTCCCTTGTTCTCCAACTCCCTTTCCCCTTCATCACTTCATCATTTTGGAGTTTCCCTCTGGTTCAAAGTGCAGCTAGGTGTGGTCCAGCTGTAATCCATCTTGTTTCTCCCCAACCTGAATACTTTCCAGCTCCCAAGTGGTGTGTGTGTGTGTGTGTGTGTGTGTGTGTGTGTGTGTGTTCTCCAGTTTGTGAACCACTGGGCTAAATCATGAATCTTCGCGATGAGTCTGTCCCATATTCTTGAGTGCGTGCCTCCATTTCTGCTCCCTTACCCTGAGCTCACTCTTCAGTGTGTACGGGCAGGAAATGTCTCCAAGAACAGGAAAGGGGCCAAATAAAAACTAGCTGAGAGCCACATTTGGTCCCTGGTCCTGAAGTTCCCCACTCCTATTTGTACATGAGTTAAATTAAAATTGTCCTCTGTACTGAGTGGACAACTAGCTACCACCCCCACCCAGGGAGAATAGGCCATTTGTTCCAGAGTGGTTATGAGGGAGAGCTAGTGGAGATGGGTTAGCTTTGGGTGGTAGGCAATTGTGGATTGAAGGCTCTGCGGAGCAGTGTGTCAGTGCTGGGGTGGAAGCTCATTAACGTTTGGAGCTGGTGACAGTCTCTGTGTGGCTTCTGCTGCCTTTCCCCTTCCCACCCCCAGAGCAGCATAAATATAATGCAGTTAACACATTCTGATCCATTGCAGCCCCACTCAGAGACATAAAACAATACTATTTATAACTAATTTCCTGCCACCCCTTCTCTTCCCCTCTCTCTCTCCCTCTGGTGTGTGAATTAGACTTTTGTATAGTGCTGCTAAACTAGGCAGTGTGTAGTTGAATGACAGTGCAGTTCTCAAGGCATTTAGCACTGGCATTAACAGCTAGTTCTAGCACAAATCCCATTCACGTCTATAAGACTCCCACCAGAGCTAAGAGCAGGTGCCAGTGATATAATACCCTGAGGATCATGCTGTTCGTGACTCGATTCAGGACCAGTTCTTCCTTACAGGTGGAAGAGTCAGGTAATTAAATCAGAAAAAACAGCAGTCACCAGTGAAAACTCTGCTGTTTTTAGACAAGACACTTTCCACCCACTATACATGTTACAGGGTACCCATAGGGCAACGCTACAACCCTGCAACATGTATAGTGAGTGGATGGTGGTTGGGTAGTGAGTGGAGAGTGTCTTGTCTAAAAAAAATGCCATAAATCACGACTGAGGCTTGCACTGATATAGATATGCAGGTGTTTTCAGATGCTCCCCTGCGTGGCCGCCTAGAGTCACAGATCCGAACACCTGTCTGAAGTTGGAGCAGCTGTATGCATGTTCCTGTGAGCCACAGAGCACCCACTCAGACCCACACATGGAGCCATGCCTGGAAATCCAGAATGCTCTGTGCAGGCCAGCCAAATGTGCGGTGGCTGCCTCCGTGGCCACTGTAGCCACAAGAGGAACTGCCTGTTTGAATCGCTCCCCACACACTCCATCTGTGCGGTTGCGCCATGGCAGAGCCACGTGGCATCCACAGATCCCACCCCCGCATTGGCTTGCTTGTTTGAAAACAACTAGTGTGTGTGTGTGTGTGTGTGTGTGTGTGTGTTTGGAGGGAATGCATGTGCTCAATATGAACTCTGCTTTTTCTTGATTAAAATAAAGCTATGATTTTCTCTTTTTCCATGTTCAGCAGATATGAACGCACATCTCAAATCCGCAGTGTGGGAAGCATGATGGGAGGGGGCATACCCTGGACCTGATTTTTTGCACCGGCCTTGATGTGGGAGATTCGTTGATGGGGGAGGTCCCAATAAAACCCTTGTCATGGACAGATCAGTACTTCCTACAAGCACGTCTCTCCTGGCGCATGTCTGCCCTGGGGTGGGGAGGGGAGCGTAGAACCGATTTGGATGGTTCACCCCTGGAGACTAATGGAACCTGAGTGGTGCTGGAAAGCTCTTGGGGAGTTACCCTCTGATCTTGACGACTGCCCGCTCGATGGCCTCGTGACTTTATGGAATACCTGGCCATTGGAGGCCATCGACCGGAGGGCTCCGAGGCATCTGCTCCCTCGGCGACAGCTCTTTAGGCCTCCATGACTTACGGCAGGCCTGAGGTTGCTGAAGCAGAAAAGGCAGTAGTTGGAGCAACCGTGGTGCCGTTCGTGTGCTGAAGCTGACAGATTGCAGCATAAAGCCAATTTGCATGCCTGTGCTGTAGCTGTAAGGGCAGCAAAAAAGGAGTTTTTTGCTGGCTGTATAGTCTCTGCAAAATCTCATCCAGCTGAGCTTTTCTGGGTAGTGAGGGGTTTGATCAGTCTTCCCTCCCTCCGCCTGGAATCAGAGGTATCTAATGCCCACTGGCACATGTCTGGTGACTATTTTGCAGAGGAAATCGCTTGGATTCACCACAACTTCAACACCACACTTATTGCAATGTGTGAACCAGATGTTGTGGAAGCCCAGCCTTGTCTGGTTTTGTGGGAGCAATTTCAGTTGGTGTTGTCTGCCGGGGTGTGGGATGTTCTTGGGGCTGTTAGAGCCACCTTTTGTGAACTCTATCCATGACTGTCCTGGCTTGTTAACGCCAGCCGGGAGGCGGTGGAGCTGTTGCTGGCGGGTGTGATCAATGCCTCCCTTCAGGAGGGCAGAGTGTCGGGCTGCCTCAAAGAGGTGGTGGTGTTGCCTCTGCTCAAAAAACCATCACTTGACGTTGATTCCCTCACCAGTTATCGGACAGTCTCTAACCTTCCATTTTTAGAGATTATTGAATGGGTGGTCCAGCAGCTGCAGGGGCATCTAGACCGCACTGGTTATCTGGATCCCTTTCTGTCCGGTTTTTATCCAGGCTATGGCATGAAGACAGTGCTTGTGGCCTTGGTCAGTGACCTTCGCCGTGAATTAGATCAGGGTCATTCAACCATGCTAATTTTGTTAGATCCATCAGGTTCTTTTGATACCGTTGACCATGAGATGTTGGTGACTCACCTGCAGGACTGAGATGGAGTGGGCGGGATTGTCTTTGACTGGTTATGCTCCTTCTTGGCTCGGAGAACTCTGTGTGTGGTGCTTGTGGTTTGTTCTTCATCTCCATGGGAACTCACCTGTGCTTTCCCGCAAGGTTCTATTCTGTGCCTGCTCTTGTTCAACATGTATATGCAGCCACTTGACAAGGTTGTGAGATGGTATGGGGTGTGGTGTCATCAATAATGACACCCAACTCTACCTCGCATTTTCATCTGACCCAGACCTGGCAGTCTCGATGCTTACTTGGTGTCTGGCGGCTGTTGGGGATTGGATTAGGGTGAGCCGACTGAAGTTGATGGATGTAGTGGTTCCCATCATAGATGGGGTCTGCCCCCTGTGGGTATCCCAGGTCCATAGTCTGGGCATGCTCCTCAATCAGCAGCTCCGCCTGGATCTCAAGGTGGGGGCTGTGACGAGGAGTGCATTTTGCCAATTACATCTGGTGCAATGGCTTTGGCCGTATGTTTCAGATAGTGACCTGGCCACCAACATCCATGCTTTCATTACCTCAAGATTGCAACACACTCTATGTGGGGCTACCTATGGTGATGGTCCAGAGACTGCAGCTAGTACAGAATTCTGAGGCCCGCCTCCTTATGGAGATGGATCACTGTGAGCACATTATACTGGTGCTCCAGGCTCTGCACTGGCTTTTTATAGTCTTCTGGGTCCAACGCAAGGCATTGGTTTTGACCTTTAAAGCTCTATATGGCCTTGTCCCGACTTACCTGCGAGACCACCTAGCTCTCCACACCCTGGAGTGGCCTCTGTGGTCCGCTGGGGGTGCCCTTCCTGAGGTCCCCTGTGTGGCCGAGGGGGGGGCACTATGGAGAGGGTGTTCTTGGTGGCCGCACCTAGGCTGTGGAACTCCCTCCTGGTGGAGGCCTGGATGGTCCTGTATCTCCCCTCCTTCCATCATATCTGGGAAACCTGGCTGTTCTGCCTGGCTTTTGGAGAGGGAGATGTGAGGTGTATGAGGGGAGGGGTGGTTTCGTTTGGTGCCTTTTTATTGTACTTTATGATTTTAGTGTTTTTATGTTTTTTAATGTTGTTAGCCGCCCTGGGCTGCTTGGAGCAGGAGGGGCGTGGCAATCAATCAATCAATAGACAGCCCATATTTGTCATGAATTGTCCGAAAGGATCAGAGAGAGAGCTCCATGGACATTTTTACAATAGTTGGGCCCATAGTCAGGACACGGTCTTTGGCAATATTGAGGGGGACTGCCGTTATAGACTCATTTATTACCTATTACAGATGAGGGGCACCAAGAAATCTAGAGGTACCCGTAAGTCCTCCTTTCCCCCAGCTACAGGCCTGTCCTCAGGTGGTGGCAACTCTACTCTTCCTACAGTCACGTTTTGAATTCTACAGAGACAGTAGAGGAAGTTGGGGAGGAAAAGGGATGTGTATCCATCCCCAAATATTGAGAGATAAGTTTATTACAGGTGATAGGGAGACCCACTAAATTATGCCTGTGACTCTTGGACCCTATTTGCACATGACAAACCCCATGGTATCTCTATTGCATTCACACATTATGTGGGTAGTAAGGTTTGTGGTAATTGCCACTTGCTGGCGTTAGGGGAATTGGATGGTAATAAACCTCTGAGTGGTTAATACCAGTGATTTTTCTTACAGGTAAATGCTCTTGTGTGGAACTCAGACCTCCAACCCCACCTCCCAAGATCTTGCACAATTCAGTTCCTACTTCCCAACTCATCACTCCCCCAAACGACCACCCAAAAGAGATTTCGTTTTACTACCAATTGCCAAGCAAGGGTCTGGGTGTGTGTGGAGAAAGGAGAATTGGTCACCTACCTCGGTGAATTCCTTTCTTCCCTGCACTCCGGGTGATCCTCTGCATGGGTAGCTCTGCGGGTGGCCGCCGGGAGGCAGAAGAAGTTAATTGCTCTTGCGCATGCATGGCAGAGCTAACCCCTCACTTCCTCAGTTGATAACCAAGCCAAGGACTGACCTGTCCACTCTCAGCAACTTCAACTGTGAAATCAACAAAACTTTGAAAACAAGAAAACATCTGGCCCCATCCAACTTAACCCTATTCCTAGGGTAATGATTTGTAACTGGATCTTATCGTCACCCTAGCTTAGAGGGCAATATTCACTCAGGTGTACGTTTAAGCCTTTGATATGTCCTAATCCCTTACAGTAACCCCTTAAGGCGTCCCTTATTAGTGCTGTTTGGTAGGGAGGGCCAGAGGATTACCCGGAGTGCAGGGAAGAAAAGAATTCACCGAGGTAGGTGACCAGCTCTCCTTTTTCCCCCTGCCTCCGGCTAATCCTCCGCACAGGATGTACCCGAGTCCTTAAACATTCCTATGGGTGGGAACCAACAGCACTGGGAAATTCCAGCACTTCCTGTAGCACCCGCCTACCAAAGGCAGCCTCTGCAGATTTGTACACATTTAGTTTGTAGTGCTTTACTAAAGTATGCAGGGCGGACCACATCGCCACCCTGCATATTTCATCTTAGGAGGCCCCTGCCTTAAAAGCGAAGGAAGTAGCTGCGCTTCTGAGTGGGCCCGTATCTGCAGAGGTGCACCTTCCCTTTAGCCCTATAGGCTTCTTGAATGCACTGCCTCACCCATTTGGAAAGGAGTGTCTTGGAGACCTTGGTACCCTTGTACCCTTGTCTAATGTTAACAAATAGGGCAGTGGATGACCTAATACTTTGTTTTCTGCTTATGTAAACCCTTAATGCCCTCCTTACATTTAAGGTGTGCCAGATCTTTTCCTTTGGGTGGATTGGTTTTGGGCAAAAGGAAGGTAGTATTATTCCCTGACTTTTGTGAAATAAGAAGTTGACTTTAGGGACGAAAGCCTGGTCCACCCTAAGTGTAACTAATTGTTCCTGAAAAGAACAGAATTTTTTCTCCACCGATAGGGCCCCTAACTCTGAGATTCTTTTAGCTGAAGTGACTGCTACTAAGAAGACCACCTTCAGTGTAAGCATATATAAAGAAATATGCTTCAATGGTTCAAAAGGTGCCCTAGTGAGGGAGTCCAGTACTAGGTTTAGGCTCCAGGATGGGCATCTATGGGCTACTGGGGGAGATATGGATCTCTCTGCCCTCAGAAATTATCTGAAATGCCTATGTGATGATATATGCTTATTAGTCACTGCTCTCAGGACTAAGTCTATTGCTGCTGCCTGTCTAGCTAGAGTATTAGGATTGAGTCCCTTGTCTAATCCTTCTTGGAGGAATTGGAGGATAACTGGGATTTCTGCCTCGCAGGGGTCCTGTCCCTTGTCCTCTACCCATGTTGCGAAAGTCTTCCAGGTAGCCCTATATGATCTCCTTGTTGCAGGGCACCTGGACTGTTGAAGTGTTGTGAGCACTGCATCAGAATATCCTATCTCCTTTAAGGCCTGG
>QEPC01012378.1:748098-759112 GCA_003113815.1 Sphenodon punctatus
AAGGGTAAATCCCCTGTATAATCCACCTGGGGGTGCCCTTTAGAATCCAGTTATTTGATAGCCTGGTCAAACTTTACACTAAGGCGGGCCTTTACCCGCCTACGAATGGGGTTTTTTCCCTCGAGGATGTTAGAAGACAGATATCTTGGAATTCCCTGGCAGGAAAGAACTTGTAAATTCTGCCCTTCACGGGAGCTTGACTCCAATAATCATATTTTGTTTGCTTGCCCCCGATATGAGGGATTTAGAGGAGAGCTGTGGGCAGCTCAAGGGAGGTGTTGGATACCTCCCCCCAGCTGAACAGATATAGTGTTTGTCTGAGCTATAGGGCATCTAAATTGACACTGGTGGTGGCAGTTTTTGGTAGGCGAGTTATTGCCCAGAAGAATGGACCATCCTGATTCATGGGTAGGGAGTAGTGATCGGGCGGTACTAACCTTAGAAATAAGTTAGGGTGATATAGGAGGGGGTCGTCTTAAAAGGTAAATGATGAGAAGTAGTAGTGAATGTCATAATTGCAGTGGGAGCCTCAGGTGTAGAAGGCAGTTATCAGAAATAAAATGTTGTGCTTATGATTAAATCCCAGCCAACTGAGGGTCCTTATTATCGTCACCTGGGATTTAGGCTAGTGTGTTTTTAGTGAATCAGGTTTGGGTCTGAGGTGATTAGCCTATGTTACGAACAGGAGTATGTGTCATATAGGCGGGGATGGCCACTCTGGTTTATATTATTATATATTTATTTTAACTGTTAAACCCTGTTGGGATTGGGACAAAAGGGTGAAAACCCCTAAGGTTTTAACAATTTAATAAGATACAGTTTGGCATTGTTACCTATTTATCTATGTATAATAAGCATCTATATGCTGTGTACTTTGTTTCTTGTTGTGTATCTTGCTCTTTTTTTTTTTACTGGCCATAGCGGTAGCTAGTGCCAATAATAAAATTCATTCATTCCGACTAAAAAAAATCTTTTTCAAAGGGCGAACTCTCCCGCGTGTCCAGCGGGGAATGAGAGAAAGAGAGAGGAGGGGGAAAAAAGAAGCTGACAAATGGGGATGCAGCAATGTGCTCCCGATGGCCCAAAGGCAGAAGACAGGCTGAGGAAGTGAGGGGTTAGCTTTGCCACGCATGCGCAAGAGTGATTATCTTCTTCTGCCTCCTGGTGGCCACCTGCAGAGCTACCCATTCAGAGGATTAGCTGGAGGCAGGGGGAGAATGGGCACACTTTACCAAGGCCACCTGGCCCATGGGGCCCATAAACCCATCACCATGAAAAAGTTTCTGGCTAAACTGTGAACATTTGAGTTATTTATATGAAATGTTATCTTAGTGAGTTTGTGTTTTCTTGACCATGCAAGATTTATCTGAGCCCATCAGAAGAAATGTTAAAACAGAATCAACATGCCCAACAGTGATCTGGTCTTTTAGGGTTCCTAGAAAGACTGTGGACAGTTCCCAAGAGAGGAAC
Source organism: Sphenodon punctatus (assembly GCA_003113815.1). NCBI lineage: Eukaryota > Metazoa > Chordata > Lepidosauria > Sphenodontia > Sphenodontidae > Sphenodon > Sphenodon punctatus. The sequence goes on from QEPC01012378.1 coordinate 749,569, forward strand.
AACAATGTTAGCAACTTTGTGGGTTGGGGAACCATGCTGAGAGTTTGCCCTGGGCCCTGTATTACTTAGGGTCTACTTACAAGGCTCAGAGAAACAGAATTTCATTCATGGGTTAGTTTTGGCCACTGGCCAGCCACTCCCTTGGTCAGTGACACAAGTATAGGGTAGCCCTGTACTTGCCAGTGGTGCAATGCCATCAATGCTATGGATGAGGGGTTCTATACCCTGTGGTTTAACTCCTCAGGGTATCTAGCCACAAGCAAAAACTAGGGATAGGTGAACGCGGTTCGGAAGTTTGGAGTTCAGTTTGAATTCGGACTTTTCGGATGACCGAACCCGAATCCGAACACAAACTCGATCAAACTGAACTTGATTCTGAACGTCAAAATGACTGAACAGTTTGGTCAGTTCAGATCACATTTGGGTGGCAAAAACGTGTCACTGGAAGGCAAAATGTGACAGGGAGAGGGAGCCAGCTGAGGAGCAGACTTCCAGGCACCAGTGGTGGAGAGACTTGGAGTAGCAGTCAGCCTGCCCAATCACCATCCATTTTCACCTCAGACCACTGGCTTTGCAGGCTGAAATTGGCCACGGGCTAGGCTGCACAGAGCTAATGGGGCTTTAGGTGAGGCAGGCACAGCAAGAAACAAAACTGATTGCCTCCCCCCCTTCCCAACACCTTCTGAGCTAGTCACTGTTCCTGAACAGCAGGCGTTTCAGAAGGCTCCCTCTCCCAGCAGTTTTTGTCCTTCTGAAGGCTCCCTCTCCCAGCAGCATGGCGGGCATGGGCAGTCTAGCCTCAGGGTCCCAGTACTTCCCATCATGTGATATCACCATGATCGTGGACAGTGAGTCAGAGGCAGACACTAGTGTCGCAGAGAAGTCTGCAGCTGAGACGATGACTAAGCCTCTTCCCAAAGCTGTGTCGCCAGTGACACCAACTTCTCCTCCTCCCTGCAGCGCTGGCAGCAGTGCGTCACCCGGGGTGGGCCAGAAGGCGAGGGGTGGGGGGGAATCCTCAATCTGGGATCATTTTAAGCAGGTGCGGGCAGATGATCCCAGAGGTGCAGTGCACCATGTGCAAAAAGGTGGTAAAGCATGGGCAGGTGCTCAGCAACCTGAGGACAATGGCAATGGCAAAGCACCTAAAGTCAATCCACAGTGCTCTGCTGCTCAGCGGGAAGGCTGGGGAAGTGGATGCAATCGGGTTCCCAACTACAGCAGCCAGGCGTCCAGCTCCTTCAGCGGGCAAGCATCCTGCACCAGCACTAACTGCTGCCTCTAGCAGCAGGAGCAGTATTCCTCCTGCTAGGGGGGCAGAACAGCAGCATAAGCCTCCCCAGCAGTGCTGTCAGTCCACCATGGAGGATCTGGGGTGGGGGGATCTGTCAAGGCCATTGGCAGGGTGCCGTGGCACTGGCTTCCAAGAGAAAGCAAAGTGCATGTTGTCAGAAACGATTGCCCTGGATGGGCAGTCCTTCTCAATTGTGGAGGACAAGGGCTTCCAGCAGCTGATTGGGTTACTGGCCCCCAACTTTAAGATGCCTTCCCACTTCACCCTGAGTCGGACTGTGATGCCACAGCTCTACAGGGCTTTGAAGGAACTGATGAGGGAGCAGCTGGCAGGGGCTGGGGGGGCCATGGTCCACTTGACCACTGACCTGTGGTCCAGCAGAAAAGCCCAGCACACCTACCTGGCAGTGACTGCACACTGGTGGCAGGACCCAGAGGCAGCACTTGGCAGTAGTAGGAGGGGTCCTGAAGCAGGGTATAGGTGGGCCCTGCTTCAGGCATGTCATGGACGGCTCCCACACCTCAAGAAACCTCGAGGCAGCCCTGGTCACCATGGTGAGGAAGTGGGTCATGCCAGACGCGAACTTCACCAAGGGGTGTGTGGTCACAGACAACGTGACCAATATACTAAAGGCAGTCCATGACGGGTGCTTCACAAGCATCCCTTGCACTGCACACACCCTCCATCTCATGGTGAAGGACACTCTGGGCTTGGGGGAGAAGCGGATTGGGCCAGGCACCCTTAGCTCCCTGGTCGAGCAGGGGAGGAAGCTGGCTGGGTTCTTCAATTGCAGCGTGAACTGCAGGGAGCTCCTCCAGGAGAAGCAGGCCAAGCAAGGTTCCCCGGTGCACTAGCTCATCCAGGATGTCTCCACCAGGTGGAATGCCACCTTCCTGATGCTCAAGCGGCTTCTTGAGCAGAAAGCCGCCCTGCTTCAGGTGGAACTGGAGACAGACATTGAGGCACCTCCAGGGTACAACAGGGAGGAATAGGAGATTCTAGCTCACACGGTCTTTGTCCTGACACCGTTCCTGGCCATGATGGAGACCATGAGCAGTTCCACCGCCACCCTCAGCCAGGTGACCCCGTTGGTCCAAAGTCTCCAGAGGAACCTGGACGAGATTCTCGGGGGGCGGGATTGTGGCCTCCGGGCAGGAAGATCTCTGATGAGGTGCTTGACCTGGCACGGAAGCTGAAGGCGTGGCTGAGTGCGTGCTTTGATGAGCTCCTGCGCCTGGAGTAATATGTCCTGGCAACCATGCTGGACCCCAGGATCAAGGGCAGCATGGCACGTGAGACAGAGGTCTATGGTCTCTAGAAGGGTGCGCTGATGTAGAAGGTCCAGCAGGCAGAGCGGGCCATGCAGCAGAACGCACCCCCCTTTTCTGGTGCTGAGGATGGGCAATGACCCATGATGTGGTCCCCTTTTTCTGCCTCCGGATTCCTTTTCCACAGAACTAAAGAGCATAAAAAGATAGGAACATAAGAAGTGTCATACTGTGTCAAACCAATGGTCTGTCAAGCCTTGCCTGCATTCTGTCTCCACACGTGGGTGGACTAGGTGGCTATGCAATCTGTCTCTTCAGGGGACTTCTGTTCCTAACAGGTCATAGGGCAATCCATTCCCTGTTTTTCCAGTCCCCGTGCCTTACCTTGCATATGGCGATTCCGTCGCCCATCTCATAAAACCTCCAGACATCCAACCTTCTCCTCCAAATGTCTGGGGGTGTCACTGTCGACCTCTACCTAGGGGGCCTCCTTGGCATGGCACCAGTGCTGGGGTTGGCATCCGATTCCTCTCTGATATGGGAACACATTAAGAACACCAAAGTAATATCATGCATTTATGATGATGCCTCTAGTCCTCCCTCCTTGGGGTGCTAGGGATGGCAACGGGAGATGTGACCCTGACTGGCATGTAAAAATCCTGCCCTGCTTGGTGTGTGAGGGGATACTAGGGAATGGGATGTCAAATGGAGAGAACCTGGCTGGCACGTGCAAATCCTGCCCTTCTTTGGGTGCTAGTAGCGATGGAAACTTGAAGTACCCTTGATGGCACGTGCAAATCCTGCCCTCCTTCAGGTGCTAGGGATTGCAACTAGAAAGGCCCTGACTGGCACGTGAAAATCCTGCCCTCCTTGGGGTGCTAGTAGCGATGGCAACTTGAAGTACCCTTGCTGGCATGTGCAAATCCTGCCCTCCTTGGGATGCTAGGGATTGCAACTAGAATGGCCCTGGCTGGCATGTGCAAATCCTGCCTTTATTTGGGGGTGCGTACGGAATGGGAGGGCAACTGGAGAGTGGAGACCCTTGCTAGCCTGACACATGTTTGGGTGAGGGTGCTGCTCATGCTCATGCCTGACTGCTGGAAGAGTCCCCCACACTAGAGTACCCCCTCTCTCTGTGGCAGACATCCACTGCTACCTTCTGATGCCCACTGTTCGTGCCTGACTGATGCCCACCACCCACACACAAGCCAGTGAGCTCGCTCTAACGGATAGAGCCTTTCTTGTCCTCAAAAGTTTACAAACCTGGCAGCACCTCCTGTGCCCGCTGCTTGCTCCTCATCTGAAGAGCTGGCCACCACCACCGATGGTCCAGGGACTGGGCCAGCAACCGCTTCCTCCTCCTCCTCCACCAACACCGGCTCTGGGAGCACTAAGTCGGCCCTCAGCCAGGGAATCAAGACAACAGTCTTCTTCATTATTTTTTTCCCAAAAACTCTCACACAGAGAGAACAACACACAGTCACCCACCAACACTCACCAACCAAAACAACACAGCCAAACACAAACACAAACAGCCAAAACACACGAAACCAAACAGCCAAAAACACACACACTCTCACCACACAGCTCCGCACACACTGGAATTTCTGGTTTCCGGCGCGATCACGCACTCTCGCAATACTTTTTCCGAACGCCTGAACCGAACTGACCACGACTGAACCGAACGACCGAACCTGAACTCGGCGAATGAACCAAACGACTGAACTGAACCAGACTGAACTGAAAGCCTGAACACGAACCACGATCTGTTCGCCCTTCCCTAGCAAAAACAGAATTTGCAAACAAAGTTTCTCTTCTCCTGTATGCCATACAGCTACAACAACTCTTCTTTCCCAGATCGATGTACCTGTTTGTGTTGGTGTCTAGGATTTAACTATGGCTGCACCGAATAGGCCTGCTGGCTACTTGGACAGAGTTCCAAACTGCCAAGTACCCAGTCCAGGTACTCGGACAGACTTCAAAACTTTGTCTGAGGACCCAGAATTTGGAACTCAGAATCACGGAAACTGCAAGTACTTGGCACTGAATGCATCCACTTTAAAACTATGCCAACCAAGCAGTGCCCAGAGACGCAGGCTAGCAAGAGTGGAACCACCACTTAAGACAACAAACGCACGAAAGTGCCACTGCAGGCAGAATTCCAACCCAGCAGTAGTGTGCCCACAGCATGGTCCACCATCAGCAGTGCACCTACTTTCTAATCATTATGCATTGCCAAACAAGCAGTGCCCAGAAAAGCAGGCTAGCAAGAGTGGGACAATCGCTCATGAAGAAAAACCAACCACAAAAGTGCAACTGTGGGCAGAAATCCCCCAAAAGCTAGCAGCAGTTTACCCCCGGCATGCCCCACCAACAGCAGTGCTGTTAGCCAGGACCCCTGTTCCCCTCCCACCCAAACAGATATACACACACCTCAACTAACTTGGACCCAGAGTCGGCAAAGCCCCCAGGGGTAATCAAGGGCAAGGAGGCTTGGGGAAAAGCCCCACACTGGATGCAAGAGGAGGGGGGGCATGGAAAATAAGGATTGGGCCCAACCACCCTAACTCCTAGCCAAAAGGGACCACTCAAGGAAAAATACCAGCCTAAGGGTTGAGAGAAAGCCTGGATGGGAGAGCCCTTGGAGTAAAGAATGGAGTCATTAAGGAGAGGGGACTCACCCTGTTGTGACAAAGGACTGGTAGTCATGACTCAGAGCAGCAACATCCTATTTCCGTATTCCCCAAGAGAAACCAGACATACACTTATTGTATCCTGAAGTCTGTCATTAACCCTTCCTTCCCTCCCTTCACTTTTTGTTTACAGTTCCCCTATGAGTCAAAGAGATCTTTTGCATATCTTGGAGTCACCTTTGTAATGGAAGCAAAAGTTGTGACTTCTCCCCTCGTTAACCCATTGAGTACCCCCAAAGACCCTTCGTAGTCTCCCAAAACCCTTTGTTTAGCACCCAATAACTGCCCCTTGTTTTTNCAGGGGACTTCTGTTCCTAACAGGTCATAGGGCAATCCATTCCCTGTTTTTCCAGTCCCCGTGCCTTACCTTGCATATGGCGATTCCGTCGCCCATCTCATAAAACCTCCAGACATCCAACCTTCTCCTCCAAATGTCTGGGGGTGTCACTGTCGACCTCTACCTAGGGGGCCTCCTTGGCATGGCACCAGAGCTGGGGTTGGCATCCGATTCCTCTCTGATATGGGAACACATTAAGAACACCAAAGTAATATCATGCATTTATGATGATGCCTCTAGTCCTCCCTCCTTGGGGTGCTAGGGATGGCAACGGGAGATGTGACCCTGACTGGCATGTAAAAATCCTGCCCTGCTTGGTGTGTGAGGGGATACTAGGGAATGGGATGTCAAATGGAGAGAACCTGGCTGGCACGTGCAAATCCTGCCCTTCTTTGGGTGCTAGTAGCGATGGAAACTTGAAGTACCCTTGATGGCACGTGCAAATCCTGCCCTCCTTCAGGTGCTAGGGATTGCAACTAGAAAGGCCCTGACTGGCACGTGAAAATCCTGCCCTCCTTGGGGTGCTAGTAGCGATGGCAACTTGAAGTACCCTTGCTGGCATGTGCAAATCCTGCCCTCCTTGGGATGCTAGGGATTGCAACTAGAATGGCCCTGGCTGGCATGTGCAAATCCTGCCTTTATTTGGGGGTGCGTACGGAATGGGAGGGCAACTGGAGAGTGGAGACCCTTGCTAGCCTGACACATGTTTGGGTGAGGGTGCTGCTCATGCTCATGCCTGACTGCTGGAAGAGTCCCCCACACTAGAGTACCCCCTCTCTCTGTGGCAGACATCCACTGCTACCTTCTGATGCCCACTGTTCGTGCCTGACTGATGCCCACCACCCACACACAAGCCAGTGAGCTCGCTCTAACGGATAGAGCCTTTCTTGTCCTCAAAAGTTTACAAACCTGGCAGCACCTCCTGTGCCCGCTGCTTGCTCCTCATCTGAAGAGCTGGCCACCACCACCGATGGTCCAGGGACTGGGCCAGCAACCGCTTCCTCCTCCTCCTCCACCAACACCGGCTCTGGGAGCACTAAGTCGGCCCTCAGCCAGGGAATCAAGACAACAGTCTTCTTCATTATTTTTTTCCCAAAAACTCTCACACAGAGAGAACAACACACAGTCACCCACCAACACTCACCAACCAAAACAACACAGCCAAACACAAACACAAACAGCCAAAACACACGAAACCAAACAGCCAAAAACACACACACTCTCACCACACAGCTCCGCACACACTGGAATTTCTGGTTTCCGGCGCGATCACGCACTCTCGCAATACTTTTTCCGAACGCCTGAACCGAACTGACCACGACTGAACCGAACGACCGAACCTGAACTCGGCGAATGAACCAAACGACTGAACTGAACCAGACTGAACTGAAAGCCTGAACACGAACCACGATCTGTTCGCCCTTCCCTAGCAAAAACAGAATTTGCAAACAAAGTTTCTCTTCTCCTGTATGCCATACAGCTACAACAACTCTTCTTTCCCAGATCGATGTACCTGTTTGTGTTGGTGTCTAGGATTTAACTATGGCTGCACCGAATAGGCCTGCTGGCTACTTGGACAGAGTTCCAAACTGCCAAGTACCCAGTCCAGGTACTCGGACAGACTTCAAAACTTTGTCTGAGGACCCAGAATTTGGAACTCAGAATCACGGAAACTGCAAGTACTTGGCACTGAATGCATCCACTTTAAAACTATGCCAACCAAGCAGTGCCCAGAGACGCAGGCTAGCAAGAGTGGAACCACCACTTAAGACAACAAACGCACGAAAGTGCCACTGCAGGCAGAATTCCAACCCAGCAGTAGTGTGCCCACAGCATGGTCCACCATCAGCAGTGCACCTACTTTCTAATCATTATGCATTGCCAAACAAGCAGTGCCCAGAAAAGCAGGCTAGCAAGAGTGGGACAATCGCTCATGAAGAAAAACCAACCACAAAAGTGCAACTGTGGGCAGAAATCCCCCAAAAGCTAGCAGCAGTTTACCCCCGGCATGCCCCACCAACAGCAGTGCTGTTAGCCAGGACCCCTGTTCCCCTCCCACCCAAACAGATATACACACACCTCAACTAACTTGGACCCAGAGTCGGCAAAGCCCCCAGGGGTAATCAAGGGCAAGGAGGCTTGGGGAAAAGCCCCACACTGGATGCAAGAGGAGGGGGGGCATGGAAAATAAGGATTGGGCCCAACCACCCTAACTCCTAGCCAAAAGGGACCACTCAAGGAAAAATACCAGCCTAAGGGTTGAGAGAAAGCCTGGATGGGAGAGCCCTTGGAGTAAAGAATGGAGTCATTAAGGAGAGGGGACTCACCCTGTTGTGACAAAGGACTGGTAGTCATGACTCAGAGCAGCAACATCCTATTTCTGTATTCCCCAAGAGAAACCAGACATACACTTATTGTATCCTGAAGTCTGTCATTAACCCTTCCTTCCCTCCCTTCACTTTTTGTTTACAGTTCCCCTATGAGTCAAAGAGATCTTTTGCATATCTTGGAGTCACCTTTGTAATGGAAGCAAAAGTTGTGACTTCTCCCCTCGTTAACCCATTGAGTACCCCCAAAGACCCTTCGTAGTCTCCCAAAACCCTTTGTTTAGCACCCAATAACTGCCCCTTGTTTTTCCCTCAACCGCTGAGAAATCTTGGGACCCAGCTACGTGCAGGTCACTCTGTGCGTGTCTGAGTTGAGAGATCTCCCAGACTCTGGTCTGCCCCCCCCTTTTTTTCCCCTCCATCCCCCCGAACTCTGCTGGATCCATAGGCTGCCTGTCCCATCTCAACAGGCAAGCAAAGGTAACCAGAGGTCCAGACTTTCCCAGCCAACTGGGGAAGCCTTGTGTCATGGATTGGAGGTCCGCACCCCCACTTTACTGGGTTTGAGTGACTCAGTTTCCCTCATGTACAGCCCACTTGAACCAATTTTCTCTCTCTGGATGATTCAAGCCTGCCGCAGGGACAGCCCGTTTGTCACTCAAGGGCCCGATCCTTTCTGTTTACAGACTCTTTAATCTCTGGGTTCGCAAGAGATTGCTCACTTGTGCTCAGTTGTGTTCCAACGTTAGACACAAGCACGTCTTCATAAAGATAAGAAGTTTATTGATTACATAAGCAAGATTGTTGATACAGAATGGTTACTAGAAATCAAAAGTAAATATAATGCATTCCTATCCTATACTGGTTGAGTTCCTAAATAAGCATCTTATCCTACAAAGGTCCGTAAGTTCTTCTCAGTCCTTGATGTAATCGACTGGGTCTTCAGTCTTAGGGTTTCTAGAAAGCAAAGTCCTGTCTCTCAGTTCATAGTTTCCAGCCTTACTGACTGACAGCTTTTAGGATACAGATACAGCTGCTCCAGATGGCTAAGCGAGGGAGCTCCCTCAAGGTGGCTTAATGGACTCCTTAAATATCTTTCATGGTCTCTTTGTCTCGGGTTTCCCACTCATGAGCCTGTGTCTTTCCTCACGTAGCCAACCCAAGCAAACATGCAGATCCATTTGTATCTCCATAGGGTTCCGTCTGGCAAGGATTGCCAATACACAATCTTTTAACTGTCCCTACTTCCTGGAGTTTGGTCAGTGTTACAGTCCTGATTTGAGTTTTACAGTTTTAAATTGTAACATTACATACATGTTGCATGTTTTGCTTTACATATTTACTAGGCTTGTAGCCTACATGTAGGCCAGTATCACACGTGTGTGACCCTATGTTCTTCCGTGACACCCTCTCTCTCTTTCTCTCTCTCTCCCCCCCTCATTTGCGTTCTCTCGCTCCCCATCGCTGAGCCAACACCGGACACCCCCCCTTCTCCTACCATACTCCCCACAAGCCATTTGTGTTTTCTACTTTTAAATCCCACCAGCCAGACCGGGGCTGTGTTTCTCTGTTTTGTATAGCAATAAATTTGTTGTTATTGAACACCTGTGTCTCTCTCTCTCTCT
>QEPC01012378.1:793327-835581 GCA_003113815.1 Sphenodon punctatus
ATATAATATTAGATTAAAAAAAAAAAAAAAAAAAAAAAACCATATAAAAACAAAAAAACCAAATAAAAAACAAAAGAAAACCATATAAAACCCAATAAAAAACCATATAGAAAACAAAAAAACACCCATAAGAACATTTCCTGAACGGCCAAACGGCCTAACCGAATGGCCTGTTCGGACAACCGAACCGAACAGCTGAACCCGAACTCGGCAAACTAGCTGAACTGCCGAACCGAACGGACGAACCCGAACCGCGATCTGTTCGTCCATTCCTAGAAAATGCACCCCACTTGAATTCAGCTCCGGATCTTTAGAGTAGCGGGGTGGAAAAAGTCATCAGTCACTTCAATTCCCAAGATATTAGCCTGTCTTTTAGGGTTATTCCCAAATCTAGAATTAAAGTCTCCTGCCAGGATAATTGGCTGACCAGGGAGAGCTGTCTCTAAGTCCACAATATAACTCTCCAAAGTCGACCAAAATAACCCAGTATTCCTGGCAACAGGTGTTAAATATATATTCAAGAGAATAATTTTCTGTCCGGAATCAAAAGAGAGAAGTACTGCAAGAATATTCCCCAGAGTGTTGGGCAATAAATCAACATGGGCATGCAGAGAGGTTCGTACCACTATTAACAGGCCCCCGGAAGCATGCCCAAATATTGCCACACAGGAGGCTGGGCAATGCAATATCTGAAAATTCAGGAGAACAAGCAAGGAATTTTCCAGAAGCCAAGTTTCTTGTAGACAAATAATATCAAATTTTTTGAGAAAAGCCTGAACATCCTGGTTCTTAAGCCAGAACCAACCCATGATATTCCAGGAGAGGATTCTCAAATCGAAACCCCTTGCACACTGGGAGACCCCCTGTCAATCTTGAATGATTTAAAAATATTTAACAGCAGTTAGATTTAGTGTAGATAGACATATATATATATATATATACTATTAGATTAAAAATTTAAATACAAAAATAAAATAAAATATAAAACCATTATTTTGGAGGGAGAAATTGAGAAGGGAAGGAGAGGCCGGTCTGCTGCCCATAGGGGAGGCAATGGGGCACGTGCCAGAGGCAGAAGGGGCCGTGCCAGGGAAGCAGCAGCAGGCAGCAGCAGTAGCCCGAGCACATCACCATGTCCCAAACTCAGCAGGCCTGCTTTAGGGCAACAGGCTTAAGCGGCTCAGCGTCGCCTCCTGGCAGTGCCCTCCTCCACTGCCATGCAGGGCACTGGAAGGCCTGCAGGACTTGAGGCTACATCTGTCTCTGCTGCTGCTGGTGCTGGAGCAGGTGCTATTGCTTCCAATGTTCCTACGGGGATACCAATGTCCCTGGCATTCTGTACCCTGGCAACACACTGTCTGCTGCTGCTAGTGCCAATGGCCCCCAGGCCTATATGCTGTCTGTGCCAAGGGTTCTGTACCCTGGCAACCAATGTCTGCTGCTGCTAGTGCCAATGGCCCCCAGGCCCATTCAATTCACTTCACTTTTAATTTGTACCCCGCGCTCTCTTGCCAAGGCAACTCGAGGCAGCTTACAACCAAAGCAAAAGACAAAAATACAACAATATGCACAATAAATGACAATAGCAATGTCCAATATGGACCAACACAAAAATTATCACAGTGCAAAAATTATAAATTATTCCATCATCCTACCTCCCTACCCATTCATCCCATTCCTGCTGCCACCAGGAAAGGGTGAATCTACCACTCTCTCCCACCCTCTCCTTCCCTCATGTAATTCAATACAACAACAGTATATCAACATTATTACAATATTTCACAATTTATCCATATCATCCCATCCATATGCTCCATTCCTGCTGCAACCAGGGAAGGAACCCATTAACTCCCCCCTCCCCCCTGCTCTCACCAGGAAGGGGGGATCTATAATCCACACACTTTACAATAATACAATGATGATCTAAATGATACCAAAATACACATTTCTTCTACAAAATCAAAACCACATAACCCTTCCATCCCTGACTAATTCCAACACCCCCCCATCCTAACCCCACTTCACCCAGTACCTTCCCCTGCTGCCACCAGGGGTTGGTGCTGCCCCCCCTCAAAAAACCCACCATTCAGTATACCCTTCACCCAACACAAACCCCTCCCCTCCAAACCTGACACAGAACAACTTACAAAAACATCAGCACCCTGAATCCCCTGCGGTCCCCGAAGGGCCCAAAAGGGCCTCACCCTTTGGCCGCGACCCTTCGACTCATGACCTGTGGCTCCCTTTTGTACCCCTCCGGCAGCTTCTGGTGTTGGCCACAGGGTCAAGCCAGGGCACCCAACCCAGGTTCCCTGGCTTTCTTGGCCCCCCCACCCCCAGTACTAATGTGGTGTTCTTCTCCCCGCAGGTGGAAACAGCAGGGGACCGAGGTGGCAGCAAGCAGCGGGATCGGAGGCAGCAGCAGCAGCACAGCAGCATAGTCCCGGCCAGATGGAAGGCAGGTGAGTTCCAGCTTATTCCATGTACTTTGATAATCCCATCTTGGGGGCGGGAGGGAGGAAGGTGTGTAGCAGTGCTGAACTATATGCTGTCTGTGCCAAGGGTTCTGTACCCTGACAACCAATGTCTGCTTCTGCTAGTGCCAATGGCCCCCAGGCCTATATGCTGTCTTTGCCAAGGGTTCTATACCCCGGCAACACACTGTCTGCTGCTGCCAATGGCCCCCAGGCGTATATGCTGTCTGTGCCAAGAGTTCTGTCTTCTGTACCCCGGCAACCCACTGTGTGCTGCTGCCAATGGCCCCCAGGCCTATATGCTGTCTGTGCCAAGGATTCTGTACCCTGGCAACCAGTGTCTCCTGCTGCTAGCGGCAATGGCCCCCAGGCCTATATGCTGTCTGTGCCAAGGGTTCTGTACCCTGGCAACTAACGTCTGCTGCTGCTGCTGCTGCTAATGGCCCCCAGGCCTATATGCTGTCTGCGCCAAGGTTTCTGTACCCCAGGTTGCCGCAAAGCTCAAAACCTGCCTCAGCCTGCCTTCCTGCCTCTCATACCAAGGTGCCTGTCTGCCAAGAGAGAGAGAGAGAGAGAGAGTGAGTAAGTCTCCCCACTGCTAGAAGGAGAGACAGACACGATCTCACCCATGCTGTCACATGTACTATATGGCCAGAGGGGGAGAAAGAGAGAGAGAGAGAGGCTCCCTGCTAGAATGAGAGTGATGGGGTGGAGGGAGGCCAGCTCAAGCTGCCACATGCCAGAACCAGGAAGAACTCCCATCTGTGCCCGATGCCAACATCCAGCAGCCGACATCCAGCAGCAACAAAAGTGTACCAGAATGAGATGGAATATAACAAAACATGGAACATATAATGTGCCTGCCTGTGTGCGTTTCTATACCTACCTATCGCATGATTGAATGAAGTGTGCCCAACCATGCACTACTTCTAGGGACATCATTCAGCTCCCATAGGCTGTTATTCCACCGTGCCTGAAGCAGTCATGCCTGCCTATCCCAGGAACCATCAACAAGATTCTGGGACCATCATTCTAGTCACGGGGGGCTGTCATTCCACTGTGTGTGCTGCCGCTGCTTGTTCCTGACTGGCCAGCAGCCACCGTCACCTGACTGCAAGCCTGCCCCCCCACCAGTGGATGCCTGCNATATATATATATATATACTATTAGATTAAAAATTTAAATACAAAAATAAAATAAAATATAAAACCATTATTTTGGAGGGAGAAATTGAGAAGGGAAGGAGAGGCCGGTCTGCTGCCCATAGGGGAGGCAATGGGGCACGTGCCAGAGGCAGAAGGGGCCGTGCCAGGGAAGCAGCAGCAGGCAGCAGCAGTAGCCCGAGCACATCACCATGTCCCAAACTCAGCAGGCCTGCTTTAGGGCAACAGGCTTAAGCGGCTCAGCGTCGCCTCCTGGCAGTGCCCTCCTCCACTGCCATGCAGGGCACTGGAAGGCCTGCAGGACTTGAGGCTACATCTGTCTCTGCTGCTGCTGGTGCTGGAGCAGGTGCTATTGCTTCCAATGTTCCTACGGGGATACCAATGTCCCTGGCATTCTGTACCCTGGCAACACACTGTCTGCTGCTGCTAGTGCCAATGGCCCCCAGGCCTATATGCTGTCTGTGCCAAGGGTTCTGTACCCTGGCAACCAATGTCTGCTGCTGCTAGTGCCAATGGCCCCCAGGCCCATTCAATTCACTTCACTTTTAATTTGTACCCCGCGCTCTCTTGCCAAGGCAACTCGAGGCAGCTTACAACCAAAGCAAAAGACAAAAATACAACAATATGCACAATAAATGACAATAGCAATGTCCAATATGGACCAACACAAAAATTATCACAGTGCAAAAATTATAAATTATTCCATCATCCTACCTCCCTACCCATTCATCCCATTCCTGCTGCCACCAGGAAAGGGTGAATCTACCACTCTCTCCCACCCTCTCCTTCCCTCATGTAATTCAATACAACAACAGTATATCAACATTATTACAATATTTCACAATTTATCCATATCATCCCATCCATATGCTCCATTCCTGCTGCAACCAGGGAAGGAACCCATTAACTCCCCCCTCCCCCCTGCTCTCACCAGGAAGGGGGGATCTATAATCCACACACTTTACAATAATACAATGATGATCTAAATGATACCAAAATACACATTTCTTCTACAAAATCAAAACCACATAACCCTTCCATCCCTGACTAATTCCAACACCCCCCCATCCTAACCCCACTTCACCCAGTACCTTCCCCTGCTGCCACCAGGGGTTGGTGCTGCCCCCCCTCAAAAAACCCACCATTCAGTATACCCTTCACCCAACACAAACCCCTCCCCTCCAAACCTGACACAGAACAACTTACAAAAACATCAGCACCCTGAATCCCCTGCGGTCCCCGAAGGGCCCAAAAGGGCCTCACCCTTTGGCCGCGACCCTTCGACTCTTGACCTGTGGCTCCCTTTTGTACCCCTCCGGCAGCTTCTGGTGTTGGCCACAGGGTCAAGCCAGGGCACCCAACCCAGGTTCCCTGGCTTTCTTGGCCCCCCCACCCCCAGTACTAATGTGGTGTTCTTCTCCCCGCAGGTGGAAACAGCAGGGGACCGAGGTGGCAGCAAGCAGCGGGATCGGAGGCAGCAGCAGCAGCACAGCAGCATAGTCCCGGCCAGATGGAAGGCAGGTGAGTTCCAGCTTATTCCATGTACTTTGATAATCCCATCTTGGGGGCGGGAGGGAGGAAGGTGTGTAGCAGTGCTGAACTATATGCTGTCTGTGCCAAGGGTTCTGTACCCTGACAACCAATGTCTGCTTCTGCTAGTGCCAATGGCCCCCAGGCCTATATGCTGTCTTTGCCAAGGGTTCTATACCCCGGCAACACACTGTCTGCTGCTGCCAATGGCCCCCAGGCGTATATGCTGTCTGTGCCAAGAGTTCTGTCTTCTGTACCCCGGCAACCCACTGTGTGCTGCTGCCAATGGCCCCCAGGCCTATATGCTGTCTGTGCCAAGGATTCTGTACCCTGGCAACCAGTGTCTCCTGCTGCTAGCGGCAATGGCCCCCAGGCCTATATGCTGTCTGTGCCAAGGGTTCTGTACCCTGGCAACTAACGTCTGCTGCTGCTGCTGCTGCTAATGGCCCCCAGGCCTATATGCTGTCTGCGCCAAGGTTTCTGTACCCCAGGTTGCCGCAAAGCTCAAAACCTGCCTCAGCCTGCCTTCCTGCCTCTCATACCAAGGTGCCTGTCTGCCAAGAGAGAGAGAGAGAGAGAGAGTGAGTAAGTCTCCCCACTGCTAGAAGGAGAGACAGACACGATCTCACCCATGCTGTCACATGTACTATATGGCCAGAGGGGGAGAAAGAGAGAGAGAGAGAGGCTCCCTGCTAGAATGAGAGTGATGGGGTGGAGGGAGGCCAGCTCAAGCTGCCACATGCCAGAACCAGGAAGAACTCCCATCTGTGCCCGATGCCAACATCCAGCAGCCGACATCCAGCAGCAACAAAAGTGTACCAGAATGAGATGGAATATAACAAAACATGGAACATATAATGTGCCTGCCTGTGTGCGTTTCTATACCTACCTATCGCATGATTGAATGAAGTGTGCCCAACCATGCACTACTTCTAGGGACATCATTCAGCTCCCATAGGCTGTTATTCCACCGTGCCTGAAGCAGTCATGCCTGCCTATCCCAGGAACCATCAACAAGATTCTGGGACCATCATTCTAGTCACGGGGGGCTGTCATTCCACTGTGTGTGCTGCCGCTGCTTGTTCCTGACTGGCCAGCAGCCACCGTCACCTGACTGCAAGCCTGCCCCCCCACCAGTGGATGCCTGCTGCCCTGTCTCTCTTTCTCTCTGGCACACCCACACAGACACAAGCCCTGCCCCTCCTGGGGGGCTGTCTGCAAGTTGAGACCCTGCTGCTAGCACATATTGGGGCTAATACGCTAATGCTATATCTGCTGCTGCTGTCAGGTAGGGATCTGACACAGACAAACTGTATATACAATGCGATTCTGCCACCTGCCAGAACTTCAGCACAGAGGGATAAAAGATCGGGAAGGTCAAACAAAGTTCCTAACAACAAAACAAATTTAACTTTTAATAAAACCTTATAAACAACAATGAACATTCAACAACAGTATAAAACCAAAACCAAACATATATAAAAAGAAAGGAAACTTAACTTTTAACCTGGGGGTCTAGTCTTTGTCGGGCCTGTCCCCCAGAACTTGGGGGAAAGGCAAAAGCTGGGGAGCAACACAGGACCAAGGGGCGGGCACTCTGTGCTCCGGCATTTTGTACCCGTGGGCCAAGACGAAGTCCACAGCCCCTGCCACGGCTGCATGTCACCTGGAGAGTGACTGGTGGTACAGTTCCAGCTTCTCCATCTCGGTGGAGACATACTGGGAGTACGCCTCCACCTGCTTTTTCTCGAGTTTGAGCTCCTGGAACTGTTCCACCAGGCAGTTCTCCATTGTGGCTGCATGCAGCCGTAGGCCCTGTATAAAGTGGCTGGAAGACCTCTCCACCTTGACATGAAAGTCCTTCACCGCTGCAGACTCCTGGGACCCGGGGAACTCCACATCGGAGCCGGAGGAGGGGGAAGGGCTTTGATGGCATTGCCATGTCTTTTGGGCTGCTTTCCCCCACTTCTTCTGGTGCTGATGCTCCACCACGGCCACGCCAGACTCCTGCTGCTTCACCTTCTCCCCGTGCAGCTTCTCGATGTGGGAGATTAGGCTGGATGTGGTCCCCTCCCTGGCCAGTCTGAATTTTTCGCTGCATATCTAAAGAACATAAAAAGATAGGAACATAAGAAGTGCCATACTGTGTAAGACCAATAGTCTGTCAAGCCCTGCCTCCATTCTGTCTCCACAAGTGGGTGGGTGGCCATTTGACCAATCTCTCTCTGCAGGGGACTTCTGTTCCTAACAGGTCATAGGGCAACCCATTCCCTGTAGTTCCAGTCCCTGTGCCTTATTGTGCATAAGGTGTATGTGTCACCCTTCACAAACCACCTCCAGGCATCAGATCTTCTCCACCGACTGTCTGGGGGTGGCACTGGGGAGTCCGACCTCCGCCTTGATGACCTGCGCCTGGCACCAGCGGCAACAGATTCCTCATCACCCTCTCTGAAACAGGAACACATAAACAAGTAGTTAGTTAACAACACATAAGTAATATCATGTATTTATGATGATGCCTCTAGTCCTCCCTCCTTGGGGTGCTAGGGATGGCAACCGGAGACAGTGACCCTGACTGGGTGGCTGGCATGTTCAAATCCTGCCCTTCTTTCGGTGCTGGGGAGGGATGGCAATGGGGAGACCCTGACTGGCTGGCACGTGCAAATACTGCCCTTCTTTGGGGGTGAGTGGGGATGGCACCTGGAGAGTGGAGACCCTTGCTAGCCTGGCACATGTTTGGGTGGGGGTGCTCGTGCCTGACTGCTGAAGAGTCCCCCAAACTACAGTACCCTCTCTCTCTGTGGCAGACATCTGCTGCCACCCTCTGATGCCCACTGTTTGTGCCTGACTGATGCCCACCACCCATGTACCCACCCGCACTCCAATTAGCTTGCTCTAATGGATAGTATTCTTCTTGTCCTCAAAGTAAAAAAAAAGTTTACAAGCCTGGCAGCAGTGGCAGCACCGCCTGTGCCCGCCGGCTCTTGCTCCTCCTCCTCCATGACTGAAGGTCCAGCAGCAGCAGGAACCTCTTCCTCCACCACTGGCTCCCGCCCCTTGGCCTTCCCCCAGGCCCAGCATTTAGTCACCTTTTTAATTTATTTTTTTAAACAATCACTCGCCAACACCAAGTTACCCACAAACACTCTCCAATCAGCCAAACCAACAGTCAAACCGAAACCAACACACAGTCCAACACAAACACACCTAAAACATGCCAAAAACCCAGCCAGCCACAACACACACACTCTCTCACCACACAGCTCTGCACGCACTCGAATTTCCGGTTTCTGACGCGGTCACGCGATACCTTTTTCCGAACGCCCAAACCAAACTGAACTCCACTGAACCAAACTACCAAACCCGAACTCAGCGACCAAACCAAACAACTGGACCCAAACCGCGATCTGTTTGCACATCCCTACAGGATTCTGATGGTTCTGGGTTTGTGCCCAGCATGATCTTACAGGACAAGGTTGCATACCAGATAAACAAAACAATGACAGAGACGAAAGCAATTTTATAAGACATTGTGTCAAAAGATATAGGCAAATCTATAGCTAGACTGTACACATTGTGGTTTGCAATAAGTGAAAACACCCAGTAACACCTTCTACCCTTGAATAAAGAAACACAGTTCTTTTTGTAGTATAACTGCCACATTCCGCAGTGACAATTGCAATGTCATGAGAGAGAAAAACCAATTATCTAAAGTTTCAGATTAATCAAGCATGGCCAAACAAGCCTGACCTAGGCTGTGTTTGTCATTTGGCAAATAGATGCTGCCAACACAATTTGAAATAGCAGCCACTACGTGCCTCAAAACTCCTGTAGGATACAGCCTACCATTTCCAATGTTGCTCTCACTCAGGAGAAGGAAGACTACAAAAGATATCAAATATTCAAGAGCACTGAAGCACTAAAAGATTTTCAAGCTTCATAGCCTCCACGAGTTCAGCCTAGAGAAGTGCACATCAAGGACACTGCAGAAACATCCAGACCCTTGAAATCTATTTCAGTTGTCATTCTAAGCATGCAAGGGTCAAAAGTGTAGCAGATCACCTCAGCTCAATAGAGATGGAGCTGTGCTATTATTATCTTGACTGTATCTTGGCAACACTTAACAAATTTAACACTGCCTGATGCTGCCAAAAACCTGCTTGCTACCTAAATTGATCAAATTACGTTGAAAACTCAGGGACAAATACATTCCAGTCAAGCATGTCATGCATTTCAGCATGACACACAATCCAAGCTGGCTTTGATGATGGAGAGGAACAGTTGGAGGATGAGAAAATATCTAGAGGTTTGAAACTCAGGAAACAGATTACAATTATTACCGTGGAACTGGGATAGACAGGCTTATGGTGTGTGCAATCCATTTGATCCAGATGTCCAACTGATCTTCCAGGAATCCCTCCTGCCAGGGGCACAGCGAGGTGGGAATGAGCTTAGGATGGTGCAAAAGATGGAATGGGTCTCGAGTTGGGGCATTCCACTCTATGCATGAGCCCCTTCAGGCTCCTGGGCACCAGTGTGGTTACACCCGCAGCACCTATTATATCTAATCCCCTGCCTTCTGCTGGCTGAGACAGTCCAGGCTGGCTTCCAGTAGGGGTGTGCACCAAGTCCCCATGTCATTTTCATTTTTGTTTTCATTATTCAAAAATGTCATTTTTGTTATCTTTATTAAAGACAATGTTGTTTTCGTTATCATTTTTATCAATTTTATATCATTATTGGCATTGGTATAGATAGATATCATTATCGATATCATTATCGTTATTGATATCATTATTGATATTTTCATTATCGGTATCAATATTCATTATCAATATCATTATTGATATCGGTACCGTTTCAAATGAAGATATTATTTTTGGTATCGGTATTGTTATTGAGTCCCATGCACAACTAATATTTATCTAAATCTAAGGGAGGCAGGGGAAGGGAAAATGAAAACTATATTATCTAATCTATATAACTATTATAATCTAATCTATATGTATACAATATCTATCTATATCTAATCTATATTACCTATCTATATATAATGTACAGGGGGAAGATGGGCAGGGAAAGGAAGAAGGAAAAATGTAGGGTATGAGAAAGGAAAGGTATTGGTGGTAATATCTAAAAAATACCATACCATACAATACCATACACCATACCATACATACAAACAATGAGGGCTAGGGGGGATTTTTTATGCGAAAGCACCAGAGTTCTATAAATGCAACCCGACAAGCAGAGCTCTCACAGAAGAGAGAGAAAAAGCCTGACCCTCCCATTATAAAGGTTGCAGTGCCCTCCCCCAGAGTCCCCCGACTGGTTGTGGGAGGCAGCAGGCATTGAACAGTCACAGAGTCCCATGAGACTGCTGGGGTCTGCTTGCGTTGCTCATTGGCCAGCGATACATCCATCAGATACTGCTGACCTGCTCGCCCTTCCCAACACAGGCACAGTTCAAGAGTTCAACCCTATTAAGACTCTGAGATGTCTGCTCCCTCCTCCCCTCTCCATATTTTCCCTCCAAAACCCAACTGTTACAGCACTAATAATGACAATAATGACATTGTCAGTATCATTTCCCATTATCGTTTCTCCTACCCACACTGTGATCTACTGTGATCTGCTTGTGATCTGCACTGTGATCTACCAGTGGATCATGATCTACCTCTTGGCCAACTTGCCATAGAAGATAAGCTGACAACCGATTCTTTGCAAGGATGGGTTTTGTGGTGTTATCCCTGATATGATGATAAGAACATTTTCATTCAAAGACATTGTGTTTTATAGATTGGGAGTTGAGATGCAATTGCTTGAATGACTTGCCAGCTTGCCCAAAGAGTCACCTAGCTAAAGACAAAATAATAGTAGGGTAATGTCATGTGTAGGATCACCATTAGGAACAGCCATGTGTCTTTGGTCTCTGCGTTTATGTGAACCTGAACATACAGTCCATGCTTTTCTTCAGTACTACTGAGTGTAAAGGATACGGTCAATGAGAGGAAGTATGATATTGTTCTTAAGGCATAGTTTTGCATGTCAGGATAACTGAATTATTTTCGTTGCTCCTAGAGGCTAATGCATTACAATGAACAAGCTACCTCCCCTCTCTTTGTATATTTTCCAAGCTGTAAAATGGGGATAATAGTAGCAGTAAGTATGGGAAGTCTTCATTCACTGATGTTGATAACTGTGCTTTGAAATTCCCAGAATGGAAGACTGGAAAACAACGAAGGCTGACGTGAACCAGCCTTTTTTGCAGTCCAAAAACTGAATTTCAAGAATCATTTCCCACTACCGAGACTTGGAAATCAATTAAGCTAATTTCAGGTACTTATCTGAACTTAGGCTATGTTAAGTTCAATTATTTTGATGCTTTATGAAGGTGCATGCCTCATGAGACAGAATTAAGAATAGGTGCAGTTTGACAAGTTCAAAATCGTTTGAGTTCAAAATTTAGAATTTGTTAAGATTCACTTATCCATACGCTGCACCATGGGGCCACAACTGACCACTCACAATTAACATTATCAAATTAACAAATGCCAGTTCTGGAATACAGAATTAACAAATATAAAAGATTGTGTGACATATAGAAGCATTGATTTAATTAATACTGAATAAATCTTTATAAAACCTGATCATCCCCTTGTGAATGTATTTGCAAATGGGATGTGAATTCATCGTTTGAATTTGCAAATGCAAATCAGACAAATTGATGGAATATTAACGTCTTGTTGAATTTTCATTTCAGATAAGAGGAAAAAAACCTAATTTGAACAAACCACATTGTACCTATGAAGAGAATTTTCTATGTGCTTATCTGATTACATTCAAACCAGACTGAGTGCAATTCACACCCATCAGAGCCAAAGGGAGAAAAGCCACTGACTTCAATGGAACCAGGATTATGATGAGTGTATATGGAAGAGTTGTAGAGAGGGCGATCCCAACGTGACTCCGCAGTGGGCAAACACAGCCGCCATACTGCGGGCCGGCACAGGGAGCAGGGAAGACACACACGTGCACATCCCACTGTCAGACCTCTCGCCATAGTGCAGGGTGGGCCAAGGCACCGGACATACGAGTGGGCACCTGGTTCTGCCCTGCCACCCTCCCCTGGCCCAACCTCTATCCCACCCCATGTAGACTGGAGCGACCGCCACTCAAAGCTCCACAGTAGACCTCACTTCGCAGCGGGGCAGATGGCAACTGGACAGATGAGCTGTTGCACCTTGGGCATTTCGGGTATGGCTGCTACGCACTACATCCTCAGCTAGCAGCCAGCTGCCAGCCCTGGTCACTCAGTGGGGGAACATGTGTCCGTACATCGTGTGGTAAGGCTGTCCAGAGTAGGGTAAGGCTGCCCAAAGCAGTAAAAGCACAGTAGGTATCTCCTATGGCTGCTCTCATAATCAGTCAGGACACATTATATGTAGGAAATGGCCTGTGACTTTCAGTTAAATCATATTGTGAAGGTACCGCAAATGGAACTTAGGTGTGAGGGAAAGCTAATTAAGAATTTGCAAAGAGAAATGTAATTTCAGCTTGCATTATGTAAGAAACAAAGAGGAACAAGATTGGAGTTAAAGAATAAAACAAAGAGCCAGGTATAATTAATAACTCTCATCAAAAAGCTAAGGGAGCTAATCATCATTTGCAGAGAGACAAACCACAGGAGACTTCCTGCAAACTGGTCAGCAAGTTTGAGACTCGGAGCTAACAGGATTTAAACAATTATAGTCCGATGTTCAAAATGGTCCACAGGAACAAGCCTCACTGAGATGGACTAGGGCTTGCAGTTGCACTGAAGGAGTCCTTTTAGGACTACACTTCTCATCCTTCAAGATGATTCAAAGAAATATACTCCTCAAAAAAAGATCTGACTGTTGACAGCTGGGAACCGGCTGTTCTGAACAAAAGCTAAGGACCTTGCTATGACAGAGAGAGAATCACAGCCTGAACATGCTTGGGTAACTAACTAGTAGTACCATACCCAGGAGGTGGGTCCTGCGGCGATTTCTCTCATGGATGACAGCGCTCAAAATCCAGCCCTGTCATCCGAGAGAAGTCACAGTGGGACCTGCCTGATGACGTGTTTTACCCCCTTGTCCATGTTCAGAGCTACTCCAGATTTTGGCTGCCAGGAGTTTACCCGCTATGTCTCGATAACATGGGCAAGTGGCCTAAAGTCTTTGCCTCTTCTCTGCCAGTCCCTGTTATTTCAGCTGCCAGTGCCCACTTTCTGCCAGTGTCTGGTCTGTCCTGTCCACCTGCTGTGGGCCACGTTCAAACTGATATTTCTGCCTCCCACTCCCAGGGGCTCTCTCTTCAATTAGAAGCCTTGCCATACTTGGAGCATCACTGTCTCCTTCTCTGCTAGTTCCTGCTGCTTCAATGCCCAGTGCCCTTTGCCTGCCAGTTTCTCTGTCCGCCTGCTGCGTGATAATCTTATATTGACATTCTGCCTCTCGGGGTCTCTCTCTTCAACTAGAAGCCTTGCCATACTTGGGGAACCACCATATCCTCCTGTGCAAGTGCCTGGCTGCTTCAGTGCCCAGCACCCTCTGCATGCTAGTGCTTGCTCTATTCTCTACTCAGCTGCTGAGTACCAATCCCTTGCTGATATTTCTGCCACCCTCGGACAGTCTCGGCAAGTTTGAGAAAGGAACTGTGTGAGAGAGGCACTTATGGAAGCCCTTTTTGAAGGTGTGAAAATGAAAAACTTTTTGTTTTATGTTATTAATTTTTTTACGTGTTTACTTTTTAAGAACAAATGAAAATGGACCTTTTTATTTATGTTATTATAAAAACAAATGAATATTTAAAAAAAAAAATTCTGGTGTACACTTGTATCTCTGCTCTTGTAAATCAACAAGGGCAATTGTACCCTGTTGATTTTGTTAGATCTTACAGAGGCCTTTGATATAGTCGATCAAAGGGTGCTATTGATGTGTCTGTTGATGCTGGCTGGCAGGGATTTGCAAGACTGCTCTGGAGAGTGCTTCTGTTCGTTCCTGTTGGGTAAGTACCCGAGAATGGTGATGGGCGGTGGCTCGTTGTCCTCTTGGGAGATCCCTTGTGGGGTCCTTCAGGGTTCCATCTGTCTCCATTCCTGTTCAATAATATGCATCTGAGGCTGCTGGTTGAGATCATGCAGAGATGTGGAGTGAAGTGGCATCGGTATGCTGATAATACCAAATTCTCTCTTTCTTTCATCCAACTCAGGTCCTGTAGTCTCTGTGCTTACCCAGGCCTGGCAGTTGGAGACTGGATACAAGTGAGCTGAATGAGAGTAGAGCAACCGATGGCTAAAATGCAGGACAAAGGCTGAAGGTTCTGGGAATATTTGCCTTCAAGAAAAGAAGACTAAGGGTATTTTCAGACGTTACGAGATCACGCTCAACCACAGTCAATTCCCTGTGGTGGCAAATGCTCTCATAATGGGTGAAAACAGACATGACGC
This sequence comes from Sphenodon punctatus, assembly GCA_003113815.1. Taxonomy (NCBI): domain Eukaryota; kingdom Metazoa; phylum Chordata; class Lepidosauria; order Sphenodontia; family Sphenodontidae; genus Sphenodon; species Sphenodon punctatus. The sequence continues at coordinate 807,970 of QEPC01012378.1, forward strand.
TAACCACCCTTTAACCACCCTTGGTGGTCATTTATGCATGGTTCAGGACTGCATAGGGCACCAATACAGCCCTGCAATATGCATAAATAACCACCAAGGGTGGTTAAAGGGTGGTTAGCATCATGTCTGTTTTCACCCAATGTCTGTTGGGGAACCGGAAGTTCCCCCCCAGATGTTAACCATGCTCAATCCCCGCCGGGAATCTCATTCACCACGTGATCGGCTGGACCGGCAGGGCCGGCGCCGATTGCGTGGTGAATGAGATTACCCAGTGGGGATGAAGGGGCCCGTCATGTCTGGACGGCGATCACGGCCCAGAATCCTTGCCAGGATTCCAGGCCGTGGTCATTTCAAGTGGGCGCTGTGGCTGCATTGGCTGCAGCGCCCACCCGTCTCCCCAGAGAGCAGGCAGTGGGGGCATGGGTGTGTGGTTGCACATTGCGCCGCGTGTCCCGTCCCCCTCCCCGATTCCCTGCCGGGATCCCCCGGCACGTCTGTTGGCCGTGCCGGAGTGATCCCGGTGGGGAATCATTTGGGTGATTCTGGGACGGGGTGAAAGCCACCCCGTCTCGTCTGAATTCACCTAAGAGGAAACAGGATAGCTGTATTCATATATCTAAAAAGTTGCTGCAAAAATAAAAGTGGGATACTTTTCCTGTGCTGCTACAGGAAAGGAAAAAAAGGAGGGAATAGGCTTACACTGAAGCAACATAGATTAGAGTTCAAGATTAGGGGAATCATCCGAACAGTTGGGTAATGGAAACGTTCACCTAGGGAGGCTGTGGAATCTCTTTCACTTGATATTTTCAAAAACTCTCTGGGCAAACACCTGTAAATAGAAGGTATCCCGCTTTACAGCAAGGGGTTCAACCAGATGACCATTGAGGTCATTTCCAGTCCTGCAATTCTAGATACAAACTTCTTTCTTGGGAGAAAAATCACACAAAGGGAGAGAGATTTATTTTCTTCTTCATAGCCTTTTTAAAAACTTTGTTGCGTTGTATATGAATCCTCCAGAGAAACAGCATACTACTCACTGACTGAACCATCACACAGTCATTTGTTTTTTACTACCCTGATTCAACAAAGAACCTGATCATGGGCCCATTGAAATGTGTATCGAAACTAGCCCTTACCCTACAAAGCGCTTTATCACTAGACTGTTTTTAAGAAGAGGAGACTATGTACTGAAATGTAGATGACCAAGTTCTTTTAACTACATGGGCACCATGCAGCTCTATGGCCGTTTGTGGAACTACTTCAAATTTATACACGTGTAAGACATTCCCCAGCACCAAGATCTATAGCTGGAATAAGACTGAATTATAATTACAGTGCTTATCTTTGTTCTTTTTACAGGCAGCATCTTCAACTGATTTTGCTGGCAAGGGACCAAGAAAATACTAATCTCATTTTACGTCTCAAAATGGCTGAACCCAAATTGAAGCTTGAAAACTGCCATCTAAAAGCTGGCAGTTTGCACCGAGCACTTCAGCCAACTTTTCTATAGAAAATATGCTGCCATTCTGTAAGAGATAAGGATTGTTTGTTGTATACTGTGGAATCCCAAATAATCCTCTTGAGAGCGTGCATAATCCTTCCTTTGCTTCTATAGGTATCGGTGATAACTTTTTCTTTCATATGCACAGATAATTATTCCCCTCTACCATCATAAAACTCGTTTGCCCCCATGAAATTGCAGCTAAAACAAATCAAAATTGCCAAAGGAAAAAATGAAGCTTTGTCATTTGTACTGAGAGTGAACACTAGACTCCTGCAAAGACTATAATTAAGTCTGGGGCATCAGTAAGCTAAAATACTCCCACATAACATGAAAGATGTTCTATATGCTGGGCTTTTCCTGCAGCACATAATGCAGTAGCAGGCTGTGGACAAGGAAAGAGGTGACTTGAGTTTTCTTCTGCTGCTCAGTCTTGGTCAAAAACATCTCACTTTCCTAAGTCTCTCCTTTCTCCTAGGGGCATAGCTCTGATGGAGTGAAGAGGCTCAATTGAGCAAAGGCCCCAGACACTGAGGAGGCTTGAAAAGCAACCTGAATGCTAGGGAGGTGTGAATAGAACGCTGTTCGGATGTTCGGTCCAAAACCCGAGTTTGGGTTCAGATGTTCGGTTCAGCAGAGTTCAGTTTGGCCGAACTCGGCCAAACATCTGAAAATAGCACTATCGATACTGAAATCAATACCGAATTTGAAGATTTTTTTCAGTATCGGTATCATTTGGCCCTGGGACCACCCCTGGTCTCCAGCCCTGGTGCCAGGAAGTCTGCTCCTCAGCTGCCTCCCCCTTCCAGTCACGTTTTCCCTGACCCCGAACTCATCTGAACTCACCCGAACAGGACCGAATGGTTCGTCTGTTTTCGAGTTTGGTTCGGATGTCCGAATAGACTGAGTTCAGGCCGAACTCCAAACATCCAAACCGCATTCACACATCCCTACTGAATGCCACTAAGAAATTTTCATAGTGGAAGGGAAAGGGGCCAGCACTCAGAAGCCTCCACCCCCTCTGAGAATTTCCTACGAATGTTCAGACCACTTGCAGAGGGTTCTGTCTATTTGATTACTTTGATGTATGCTATATGTACTGTTTCTCACTAGGAGTATTTACAGAAGCTAATGTGATTGAGACTTCAACTTGACTGGGTACTCAAAGATCTTGGACAATTCACCACACTTCTCTCCAGAGATATAGCTAGGTGTGAATGGGCCACGGTTCAGAAAATGGAATGGGCCCTTGCTGGGGCACTCCACTCCAGGGTGCATGTGCATTCTACGCATGCCCTCCACCCCCAGGTCATGGGCCGTGGTGAATCTGTGCCTCTAGCACCTAGTCTAACTTGTTCCTAACTTCCCTTTGTCTCTGGTACCCTGTACTGCACATATCCAAAATAGTGGTGCAGTGCAGAGTGCTGCCATTTGGGTCATGTGCTGTGTAGGGTGAAAGCTGAATGCGGTGCCCTGAATTCGGAACCCTTTCTGTCCTTCCACTAACACAGAAAATTTTGGGCAATTTCCCAAAATGGGGGAGAGGGGGCTTCAGAAAGTCAAAAAGTCTGATTTGATTCAGTCCTCTTCTAGATACTGGTGTAATATATGGCATTACTCATACAACAACCTTCCCCTTTGCAAACTCACAACTTCTTCCTTAATCTAGCTTTGTCTTTTCACTGTTCCTTAGCAATGTTTTTGAACAACAGCTGATTCCCCCCGTATTTCACTGCCTGCTCCCTTTCCCCACGGCACCCCGACTTTGCAAAGGTGGAAGCATGATGAATGTTAAAAAACAAAACAAAAAAAGGAACATGGAGTGAAGGAACAGGTTCCTGCTCTAGGACTCTCAGAACTAAGATAGGAAGTGAAAAACAGGAAATTATACCTAAGGGACTGAAGCTTGTCCCAGAATAATCAAATTATACAACACCATTGCTACTTGATAGAGTTAAACCCTTCCAAGCAAGCAAATCTTTTGCATCAGGTGTCAAAGGACACAAACTCAGTAAAACACACAGGAACTGATAAGGCTTTCATACAATGCTCATGGTGTTTTTAAATGAGCAGGGTGGTGGTGGTGCTGAATGGCACAGCTGTGGATCAGCCACACAGGTGGAGTCACTGGAATGTGTTGGGAGGGATTCTAATGCGTGGCTCCCAGCATAGCTACTACAGCAGCCACCATGCACTCCCCCTGACACAGACCATGGGGAAGGGGGAAGTGCACTAGGCTGACCTTTGAAACTGATATGTCCTGGTCCGAGTGCTGGGGAACCCAGACTCCCCAGCACTCAGGGCCAGTTCTTGTGATTTGCAAAGGACGTGTCCCACAGCCACAGTGTTGCGAGAGGTGTAGAATGCACCCCAGAAAGGACAGCCCCCCCCCATGGTCGTAAAGGACATGAGGGACATGAGTCATTGGAAAAGCCTGAGCAAAGCCATGGTTAAGCAACAAGGTAGCCTAAGGGAAAGGTTCTTTCATGCAAAAACCAGCCCGCCCTTGAAAAAGGTGATGGAGGAGGCTCTCAGTAAATATGGGGCAGTTAAAATAGGGCCTCCTTCCTGTTTAAAGAAATCACTGGTGAATGGAACCTAGATTAGCAATGACTCCAAAGGCATGGACAATTAGAAGAACCCAATGTTTTCCCCACACAAGTTAGCACCCCCACACCTGATCAGTGGGAATTGCCCGCCAGCACCAGACTCTCCTCATGATTCTCTTCTGTCCCCAGACGGATTAGAAATCTCCCCCCATTTATGCCCTGATGTGTCCTTTGTCTCCGCGGCCCCAGTTTGTTTACCCTTTGCCTCTTCCCTTTTGTGTAACTAGACACACTGGCACCTCTTTCCCATCTCACCTATTGGCATTCTTGGTCCCTCCTCCCCTGTGGGCATGTTCCTTTTCTCAGACCTAAACCCACCCAGGAAATCTCTCATATCTTCCCATCTCACCTATTGTAGTATACTTAAGCTGATCCCAAATCTTTTGTCCCAAAACTTATAACCGCTCCTGGCTCCGCCTCTGAAACTGAGAAAACATTGGAAGCAAACACGTTCAGGTCTCTCCTTGTGTGTCTGGATCTTAAGGTCTGTCTCGCTGGATCCATGGGGTTGCCTGTCTCCTCAGCAACAGGCAAAGAGAGGTAGCCACTGGTCCTGGTTCCCCTTCTTCACCCTCCTTTCGCTTTTGCCTTCTCTCTCTCTCTCTCTCTTCCCATATTACTTTCATTTTCCCAGACGCTGCTTGTGTTTCCCTCTGAAAACCGCCAGCCAGACTGGAAACTGTGTTAGCCAATTGTGTGGGGCTTTTTATACCTCACATTCCTGTTAAATAAATATTCCTTTTTAGTAAGCATTTTGTCTCCCTCTTTTCCCTTTTACTATTCTTTTGGGGAGGGTACATAACCTGACTGTAGCACTCATCTGACCTCAGACTGATCCAGGAGACACGCAGGGACCCCTAGTCCAACCAATTTAGTTAATTCCCCTAAATTTAAGAGTCAGGTGGGTATTGGGGCACCAAGCCCCCAATATTCAAGAGTGGGAGTGGGGTCTCCTGTTAACAACAGTGTCTTTGAGCAGCTGGCGTGGGTGGTCGCTCCTGTACATACAGGCAGGGGATGCGTGGGTGCCCATTGTCACACATTATTTTGACTTGCCCCACAAGGTGCACACTGGATTTCTTGGCAGTGTGCCATGAGTGGCCATGGGTAGGTGCTGCATGGCTCACCGGAGCACACATTCCCCCACAGCATCACCTTCAGATGCGCAGTCAGATGAGCGGCTCCTGGTGGCCATGCATGGTAGCATCTCATTTGAAAACACCCTCAGAATGTGTGTTTGGCCACTAACCACTCTAAAAGAGTGTCATGTGAATGAGCCCAAAGTAATAGCACACAACAAAACATTTGCATGTTGGTTTTTTTAGCTAAATTGTTGAAGTTTGCATATGTATTGTGTAGAAAACCAAGTTGTTAAAATATAGTCAAGGAAGAGAGTACTGTATTGAGAGGGAGCCAGATTATCCTCTCAATTTATACCCAATGTATAAATTAGTATAGCTCATAAGTATAAAGTATAGCTTTATACCCAATGTAAATTAGCATAGGTCATAAAACATAAAAAGTGCCATACTGGGTCAGACCAATGGTCCACCTTGCACAGCATTCTGTCTCCAAAAGCGACCACCTTTAGGTGCTTGAACAAAGTGCAAAACAGGTTGTAATGGAGTGACCCATTCTTGTTACTCACCCCCATCCCCAATTAGACAACTCATCACCTAACCAACTTGACTAATGATGGGACATCTCCTCTAAAAAAAGTATCTAATCCTTTTTTGAACCCAGTAAGACTGCTTTTATGCATTACAAAAATGGGTTCTTATAAGTGCTCAATATAATACTGGGTGCTATAAATGCTGGAGTTTTGTCATGTGTGAACACACTATTCCCCTTTTTATGCAGCAAGATCTAGTAACCTTGTAAGAGTCACATCTGATGGGTCTTGCAAGGCTGTGAGATCTCACTGCATAAAAGGGGATTAGTGCATTCGCACACAACAAAACTCCAGCTTTTATAGCAACCGGTATTATCTCAAGCACTTATAAGAACCCATTTTTGTCATCTGTAAAAGTGGTCTTTAAAGCTGTTGGCCTTCATAACATCCTCTGGCAACAGGTTCCACAATTTAATTGCATGCTGATTGGGGGTGGAAATACTTGTATTTGTTTTAAATCTGCTGCCACTTAATTTCAGAGGATGTTCCGCAGTTCTAGTATTTTGAAAAGGCATGCATAAATAACTGCTCCCTATTTACTTTCTCGACACCATTCATGAATTCTATCATATTCCCCTTTCAGCCATCTCTTTTCTGAGCTGAAGAGCCCAAATCTAAATCTATTGAGCCTCTCCTCATACAGAAGCCATTAATTTCAGCAGACATGCACCAGTTGATTTCAAATGAGGATCTGCTTCTAAGTAATGTAGATTTATACTTTAGGATTATATCAGTATTTGGTCCAGTGTCTGCAAATAGAGTAAAGCACGATTCTCCATGACCAAGTGTGAACTTTAACATGTGGCAAATGCTCTAATTGACTTCCTCCTCCACTTAATCCTCCTGGAGGGGAAGAAGAAGGCTACTCAACAATTAAGTATTATAGCGTGGAGCACTCTAATAGTTAAGGCAGGGATGGGGAACCTTTTCTGTCCTGAGGACCACATAGAGATTGTGGTGGGGGTGGGGTGTTAATGGGTTTATGCAAGAAAAGAAGGGCCTAGATCATGGATGTGTGCTGCGGATCTGTCCCCTACCCGTGTGTGCATGCCCTCCTCTCTGCTCCATTTTAATGAGCTCAGTTTTTGACTGCTTGGGGATAGAGAATGGATCTAAGAGCCAGAGTCAGACACTGGAAAGGGGTCACATAAAAACTTTCCGGGGCCACATTTCCCCCCCGGGGCTGAGGTTGCACACTACATTATAAAGCCCCAATATTCTATTTGTTCTGAATTTGGCATGATGAAAGTTAGGATCGTGAATTTATTTGTGACATATCACTGCGGCAAACGGTTCATGCTGTGAAAAATTCAGCTGAATCCATTGGATGAAAGCTGAGATATCGCACATTGACCAGAGCAAGAAGGTCTGACTAAATGGAAAAAAGAGACTTGAAAGTGCAGTTGTCAGAGTAGAGGGGTTGAATGTTGGTGGGGAGGAGGAATTAGCCTTTGATAAAATTAAAGGAGGCTGCCAGGGGGGTTATGGGGCTGTGAAAAACCCAATGTTAGCCTATGGAGAGGAGAAGGGAGTGGCTGCTTTGAAGAGGAGCACTGCTCGTTGCCTCTTCTCATGTTTTTCCCTTCCCTGAGCAGGACTCAGGGCAATTGTGCCTGGGGATTTCAGGGCGCCGGAGAGAACAACCACCCTGGCAATGTTAGCCCCCTCCCCATTGCCACTGCTCGGGGGTGATTTGGGTCGGTGGGTGTCAAGGAAGCAAGAGTGGGGGGGGCAAAGGAGCAAGGGGGTGATTTTGGTGTTGGGGAGGCAAAGGAGAAAGGGCAGGGGGTCCCTTAGGGGAAGCAAGGGAGCAAGGGCAGGGGACTTTGGGTGTGGGGGCAAGGGAGTGAGGGCAGGGGGGTGCTTTGGGTGTGGGGGAGGCAAGGGAGTGAGGACAGGGGGCAAAGGAGCAAGGATGGGGGCCACTTTATATTTAACCAAAAACATGGATATTCCATTGTAAAAAAGCTTGGCTTTTGCAAATTCAATCATGCACGAAAAAGCATGGAAATAGCACATTAAGACTCCCGCCTTAACTTCTGTGTCATGTTAACAGTGAAGACATTGTACAGTCTCATGTATTGTGCTCACTTACTACATAGGCTTAATGCACCCACACTTCGCCTTCGTCTTTCAGCCCGAATCCTCTTCCTCTGCAGGTTGGGGGCAACACTGAAGCTGGGGACAGGAGGGCGTGAACTGGCCCCTCACCTCCTGTATTCTTTCATGTCAGTTGGGACAGCTGAGTAATGTTTCAACCTTCCCTCTTACCCACTAGCCCCACTGCCCTCCCAAAACACAGTGAAGCTGGGTACAGTCATATACAAATGCTTAATTTAAATTTTAAGTTGGGTATGCATTGAAATTAATTAAATGGAATGGCTTTTGGAAGCAATGGAGGCAACAGCAATGCTGGTTTCTAAATAAATACAATGGTCATTCCAACATCCAATTAAGTGACTGTGAAATGATACAGCAAAGCTGCATGTTTGGGAGTACATGGGGAAGGCAAGAGGGTGCGAAATAATGAGGAAGGCAGCAGATGCAGTAAGTGGAATGGTTGGAATGATAGGAAAAAATACAAATAGTGTTCAGGATCAAGTAAGTGGGTGGAATGACAGGAGGAATTAGAAATAGTTACAACAACAAGGTTCTGAGTGAAATAACTGATTCAGAAGACTGATGGGATACCAGGGGGATCAGTCCTATTGTTTATCCCATTTACCATAGCAGACACACTATTCTTTGAGTCCCAATAGGCTCCCTCCCTGTTATTCCACTTCCTCTCCTGGGTTTTGTTTTTTTGTTTGTCATTCCACACACACCCTTACTTCTGTCCCATATGACACACACAGATAAACATTGTATTTCTCCCAGAGCTTTTAAGTTCCCTGTGAGGAGAATAGGGGCTACAGGGTTAGAGAGCTAACTTGGACCCAGAACTTCTGGGTTGTCTGTTACAAGGTTGAAAGTTGAGCAGGGGAAAGGAGAAGCAGCTAGGAACCAGGACTACTGAGCTGCTTGTGAAGGGAGTGCAGCCTACTCGATTAGAGTGGGATGCAGAAGCTGGAAGTCAGGAGTCCCACATTCTCTGTTACAGGGTTGGGACCAAATAGATTAAATGGGGAGAAGGGGTGGGAGCCAGGACTCCTAAGTTCTCTCTTTCTTAAAGAGGAAACAGAGGGGGGTGAGGGGCCAGCTCATGCCCTCCTGTCCCCAAGTTTCAGTGTTGCCTCCAACCTGCAGAGGAAGAGGATTGGGGCTGAAAGACAAAGGCAAAGTGTGGGTGCATGGAGCCTAAGTTGTAAGTGAGCACAATATGAGACTGTATAATGTCTTTTCTGCTAACATGGCACAAAAGTTAAGGCAGGAGCCTTAACATGCAATTTCCCTGTTTTTTAGTGCATGATTGAATTTGGAAGAGTAGGGTTGAAACAGCAAGCCACTGTGGTAGCCTCTTCTGCCGGAAAAAGCTCTTCCACAATGAGTGGCACGGTGCGATAGAGATGTTCATTCTGCTACTTCCGCCATTCTGGTATTTTCATTCCGTTACTTCCACTGACTGTGAAAATAGTGGAACAATGTTTGTTCTGAGAGTTTCAGTCTTCCACAATTTCTGTTAGTACTGTGAAGTAGTGGAACAGTGTTTGTTCCAACAGTTTCTGAGATTGTTCCAACAGTTCGTGAATTAGTGGAATGCTGGCAGAATTAGCGGAATGCAGGCGGAAAAGCTGTGGAAAGTTGCTGGTAATTCCAAAATGGTGGAGTGAAGTACCTGAGTGGAGAAAGGAGTTGCCTCTTCAGTCTGCAGCAAGAGTCTTAACTCTTCTTGTAAACCAGAAGTTTTTTGACTATGGAATATGTTCAAAATGCTTTGAATATGTTACATAAATAATAAGAACTGGTGAGGCTGCAGCTCGTCTGCATACGCTCCCAGCATCCTCGGCTGTCATCGCTTGAGGACACCACGACTCTCCTGGGGCTGGCCTTCCTGCCACCCCAAGCTCCACCGACCAGCGGGCCAAGAACTGGTGAGGCTGCAGCTCGTCTGCATACGCTCCCAGCATCCTCGGCTGTCATCGCTTGAGGACACCACGACTCTCCTGGGGCTGGCCTTCCTGCCACCCCAAGCTCCACCGACCAGCGGGCCAAGAACTGGTGAGGCTGCAGCTCGTCTGCATACGCTCCCAGCATCCTCGGCTGTCATCGCTTGAGGACACCACGACTCTCCTGGGGCTGGCCTTCCTGCCACCCCAAGCTCCACCGACCAGCGGGCCAAGAACTGGTGAGGCTGCAGCTCGTCTGCATACGCTCCCAGCATCCTCGGCTGTCATCGCTTGAGGACACCACGACTCTCCTGGGGCTGGCCTTCCTGCCACCCCAAGCTCCACCGACCAGCGGGCCAAGAACTGGTGAGGCTGCAGCTCGTCTGCATACGCTCCCAGCATCCTCGGCTGTCATCGCTTGAGGACACCACGACTCTCCTGGGGCTGGCCTTCCTGCCACCCCAAGCTCCACCGACCAGCGGGCCAAGAACTGGTGAGGCTGCAGCTCGTCTGCATACGCTCCCAGCATCCTCGGCTGTCATCGCTTGAGGACACCACGACTCTCCTGGGGCTGGCCTTCCTGCCACCCCAAGCTCCACCGACCAGCGGGCCAAGAACTGGTGAGGCTGCAGCTCGTCTGCATACGCTCCCAGCATCCTCGGCTGTCATCGCTTGAGGACACCACGACTCTCCTGGGGCTGGCCTTCCTGCCACCCCAAGCTCCACCGACCAGCGGGCCAAGAACTGGTGAGGCTGCAGCTCGTCTGCATACGCTCCCAGCATCCTCGGCTGTCATCGCTTGAGGACACCACGACTCTCCTGGGGCTGGCCTTCCTGCCACCCCAAGCTCCACCGACCAGCGGGCCAAGAACTGGTGAGGCTGCAGCTCGTCTGCATACGCTCCCAGCATCCTCGGCTGTCATCGCTTGAGGACACCACGACTCTCCTGGGGCTGGCCTTCCTGCCACCCCAAGCTCCACCGACCAGCGGGCCAAGAACTGGTGAGGCTGCAGCTCGTCTGCATACGCTCCCAGCATCCTCGGCTGTCATCGCTTGAGGACACCACGACTCTCCTGGGGCTGGCCTTCCTGCCACCCCAAGCTCCACCGACCAGCGGGCCAAGAACTGGTGAGGCTGCAGCTCGTCTGCATACGCTCCCAGCATCCTCGGCTGTCATCGCTTGAGGACACCACGACTCTCCTGGGGCTGGCCTTCCTGCCACCCCAAGCTCCACCGACCAGCGGGCCAAGAACTGGTGAGGCTGCAGCTCGTCTGCATACGCTCCCAGCATCCTCGGCTGTCATCGCTTGAGGACACCACGACTCTCCTGGGGCTGGCCTTCCTGCCACCCCAAGCTCCACCGACCAGCGGGCCAAGAACTGGTGAGGCTGCAGCTCGTCTGCATACGCTCCCAGCATCCTCGGCTGTCATCGCTTGAGGACACCACGACTCTCCTGGGGCTGGCCTTCCTGCCACCCCAAGCTCCACCGACCAGCGGGCCAAGAACTGGTGAGGCTGCAGCTCGTCTGCATACGCTCCCAGCATCCTCGGCTGTCATCGCTTGAGGACACCACGACTCTCCTGGGGCTGGCCTTCCTGCCACCCCAAGCTCCACCGACCAGCGGGCCAAGAACTGGTGAGGCTGCAGCTCGTCTGCATACGCTCCCAGCATCCTCGGCTGTCATCGCTTGAGGACACCACGACTCTCCTGGGGCTGGCCTTCCTGCCACCCCAAGCTCCACCGACCAGCGGGCCAAGAACTGGTGAGGCTGCAGCTCGTCTGCATACGCTCCCAGCATCCTCGGCTGTCATCGCTTGAGGACACCACGACTCTCCTGGGGCTGGCCTTCCTGCCACCCCAAGCTCCACCGACCAGCGGGCCAAGAACTGGTGAGGCTGCAGCTCGTCTGCATACGCTCCCAGCATCCTCGGCTGTCATCGCTTGAGGACACCACGACTCTCCTGGGGCTGGCCTTCCTGCCACCCCAAGCTCCACCGACCAGCGGGCCAAGAACTGGTGAGGCTGCAGCTCGTCTGCATACGCTCCCAGCATCCTCGGCTGTCATCGCTTGAGGACACCACGACTCTCCTGGGGCTGGCCTTCCTGCCACCCCAAGCTCCACCGACCAGCGGGCCAAGAACTGGTGAGGCTGCAGCTCGTCTGCATACGCTCCCAGCATCCTCGGCTGTCATCGCTTGAGGACACCACGACTCTCCTGGGGCTGGCCTTCCTGCCACCCCAAGCTCCACCGACCAGCGGGCCAAGAACTGGTGAGGCTGCAGCTCGTCTGCATACGCTCCCAGCATCCTCGGCTGTCATCGCTTGAGGACACCACGACTCTCCTGGGGCTGGCCTTCCTGCCACCCCAAGCTCCACCGACCAGCGGGCCAAGAACTGGTGAGGCTGCAGCTCGTCTGCATACGCTCCCAGCATCCTCGGCTGTCATCGCTTGAGGACACCACGACTCTCCTGGGGCTGGCCTTCCTGCCACCCCAAGCTCCACCGACCAGCGGGCCAAGAACTGGTGAGGCTGCAGCTCGTCTGCATACGCTCCCAGCATCCTCGGCTGTCATCGCTTGAGGACACCACGACTCTCCTGGGGCTGGCCTTCCTGCCACCCCAAGCTCCACCGACCAGCGGGCCAAGAACTGGTGAGGCTGCAGCTCGTCTGCATACGCTCCCAGCATCCTCGGCTGTCATCGCTTGAGGACACCACGACTCTCCTGGGGCTGGCCTTCCTGCCACCCCAAGCTCCACCGACCAGCGGGCCAAGAACTGGTGAGGCTGCAGCTCGTCTGCATACGCTCCCAGCATCCTCGGCTGTCATCGCTTGAGGACACCACGACTCTCCTGGGGCTGGCCTTCCTGCCACCCCAAGCTCCACCGACCAGCGGGCCAAGAACTGGTGAGGCTGCAGCTCGTCTGCATACGCTCCCAGCATCCTCGGCTGTCATCGCTTGAGGACACCACGACTCTCCTGGGGCTGGCCTTCCTGCCACCCCAAGCTCCACCGACCAGCGGGCCAAGAACTGGTGAGGCTGCAGCTCGTCTGCATACGCTCCCAGCATCCTCGGCTGTCATCGCTTGAGGACACCACGACTCTCCTGGGGCTGGCCTTCCTGCCACCCCAAGCTCCACCGACCAGCGGGCCAAGAACTGGTGAGGCTGCAGCTCGTCTGCATACGCTCCCAGCATCCTCGGCTGTCATCGCTTGAGGACACCACGACTCTCCTGGGGCTGGCCTTCCTGCCACCCCAAGCTCCACCGACCAGCGGGCCAAGAACTGGTGAGGCTGCAGCTCGTCTGCATACGCTCCCAGCATCCTCGGCTGTCATCGCTTGAGGACACCACGACTCTCCTGGGGCTGGCCTTCCTGCCACCCCAAGCTCCACCGACCAGCGGGCCAAGAACTGGTGAGGCTGCAGCTCGTCTGCATACGCTCCCAGCATCCTCGGCTGTCATCGCTTGAGGACACCACGACTCTCCTGGGGCTGGCCTTCCTGCCACCCCAAGCTCCACCGACCAGCGGGCCAAGAACTGGTGAGGCTGCAGCTCGTCTGCATACGCTCCCAGCATCCTCGGCTGTCATCGCTTGAGGACACCACGACTCTCCTGGGGCTGGCCTTCCTGCCACCCCAAGCTCCACCGACCAGCGGGCCAAGAACTGGTGAGGCTGCAGCTCGTCTGCATACGCTCCCAGCATCCTCGGCTGTCATCGCTTGAGGACACCACGACTCTCCTGGGGCTGGCCTTCCTGCCACCCCAAGCTCCACCGACCAGCGGGCCAAGAACTGGTGAGGCTGCAGCTCGTCTGCATACGCTCCCAGCATCCTCGGCTGTCATCGCTTGAGGACACCACGACTCTCCTGGGGCTGGCCTTCCTGCCACCCCAAGCTCCACCGACCAGCGGGCCAAGAACTGGTGAGGCTGCAGCTCGTCTGCATACGCTCCCAGCATCCTCGGCTGTCATCGCTTGAGGACACCACGACTCTCCTGGGGCTGGCCTTCCTGCCACCCCAAGCTCCACCGACCAGCGGGCCAAGAACTGGTGAGGCTGCAGCTCGTCTGCATACGCTCCCAGCATCCTCGGCTGTCATCGCTTGAGGACACCACGACTCTCCTGGGGCTGGCCTTCCTGCCACCCCAAGCTCCACCGACCAGCGGGCCAAGAACTGGTGAGGCTGCAGCTCGTCTGCATACGCTCCCAGCATCCTCGGCTGTCATCGCTTGAGGACACCACGACTCTCCTGGGGCTGGCCTTCCTGCCACCCCAANCCTCTGTTCCCCTTCCTATGTCTCTCCCCCAGCTCCTGTCGCTCAGATTGTAAGCCCTAGGGGCAGGGACCGTGTCTATTTTATTACTTTGTAAAGTGCCATGTACACTGCTGGCGCTATATAAATGTTTGTTAATAATAATAATAATAATAATAATCCTCACAATATGCCTGGAATGTAGATAAATATTATTACCCCTGTATTACAGATGAGAAAATCAAGTTAAAGAGGTTAAGTGACTTACCCAAGGACAGACAATGAGTCAGTGACAAAGTTGGAATTAAATGAGTATACATTGGCCACCATCCCAATGGCCCCATGCATGTTACATGTGCGGATCTCGCAAACCTTGCGTGTACCACAATGGGTGATTTCAGACGTTATGGCTGGGTGCTTTCACCACGGGCCATGAGGTGGTTTGGCCCACGGCCGAGGGTGAAGGAGGGAGCCAACAGACGTTCCCCCCCCTTCGCCCCCGGCCGTGGGGACCGGCGAACCACGGCCCGTGGTGAAAGCGCCCAGCCATAACATCTAAAGGGGCACCCCCCTCCTGGAGGGGGCGGGGCCATGCGACGCAGCAAGTGGCCACACGGCCCTGCCCCCTGCGCTCCCCAGCCACCCGCCCTCCCCGAGATAGGCAGTCGCAGCAGCCCCGCCTGCCGCCGGGACCCCAGAACACAGTGGAAGTAAGGTAACAGACGTTACTGTTCCTTCACTGCATTCAGGATTCCCCCTAACCATGCTTCGTTCGCCGCCGTGGTGCGGGAGAACAAAGTATGGTTAGATTGACAGCGGGGGGTGGTTCACTGAGGTGAACATCTGGATGCGCGCAAACAGACGTTCACCTCCGTTCACACACACACACACACACACACACACACACACACACACACCATAGTTGACTCTGGTGATTTGACACAAACGTCACATCTACATTTCACCCAATGTCCCTGTAATCAGGGGGGAGGGGCAGCTTCCATGTGCAGCTTGGTATCGGTCCCACTGTAGCCTCTGTGTTTTGGTAATGCTAGGCATGGTACATGAGAACCCACTCACATTCTTAACTTTTCAGGAGCTGTTCCGGTCAGCCTCCCACCTGTAAATCAATGTATATTGGGGTGCACTTTGTATGTGTACATAAAATATATCAAGCTATCATTTTAGGACTGACTCCTGCCTCTTCAAGAAACCTAAGATCTTATCCCTAACATATTGCTCCATGTTGGTGTGTTTGACAACTTACCCCGTTGTTTCCTTAAGTTCTTCAGGAGCCGTTCCGGTCGGTCTCCCATCTCTAAATTATAATATATACTTGGATGCTCTGTGTATTTGTACATAAATTATATCCACCTATCCTTTTAGGACTCTGATTTCTGGTTCTTTAGATATTATCCTTAACACATTGCTCCATGTTGGTGTGTTTGACAACTTACCCAGTTGTTTCCTTAACTTCTTCAGGAGCTGTTCCTGTCAGTCTCCAACCTGTAAATTATTAATGCATACTGGGGTGCTCTGTGTATGTGTACATGAATTATTATTATTATTATTATTATTATTAACAAACATTTATATAGCGCCAGCAGTGTACCTGGCACTTTACAAAGTAATAAAATAGACACGGTCCCTGCCCCTAGGGCTTACAATCTGAGAGACAGGAGCTGGGGGAGAGACTTAGGAAGGGGAACAGAGGGAGAGACAAGGGGTCTAACATTCATGAAGATGCGAGGTCTCAAGTGCACGTACTTGGCTTGGTTACGATGAGAATGACAGCAGGCAGGTCCATGTTGCAAGGATAAGGGTAAACCGATCGTAGGTATAGGAATAGTGGCTCAGCAGGATAAAGAGTCAGACAGAGCAGAGCGAAAGAGGTGAGTTTTAAGGAGAGATTTGAAGGTATGAAGGGAGGGGGCAAGGCGGATGTGGACAGGGAGGGAGTTCCAGGCATGGGGGGCAGCAAGTGAGAAGGGACGAAGGCGCTTAGGGGAGCAGGGAAGGCGTGGAAGGGTGAGAGAAGGGACAGAGGAAGAGCGAAGTGCACGGGCTGGAGTATGGAGGGCAATAAGTGCAGAGAGGTAGGGGGGAGCAAGGTTGTTATACTCACCTACCTTTATTAGAACCCAGATTCCTTGTTCTTCAGATATTAAAGAACAGTATGAAGAACGGGTTGGATGCAGTAGATGAGGAGCGTGAGGTTACAGAGTCACCATCTGGTCGATCTTTCTTGGAGGAGTTTCAGGAAGTGATGCCGGCTCACGCGGTGGATGTCTTGGGGTCTGTTCAAGCCACAAGTTGCGAATAAAATCCGTGCCCATCCTGGTTGGTAAAAGCTTCCAGGGAGACATTGGGGGCAGTTCTGATGAGGGTGGTTAACGCGTCCCTTCAGCAGGGGAGGCTGTCACCAGTCTCAAGAAGGCTGTGGTGCGCCCCCTGCTGAAGAAGCCTTCGCTGGATGTGGACGCACTTGCCAGTTACCGTCCTCTGTCTAATCTTCCCTTTTTAGGGAATGTTATTGAACGGGCAGTGGCTCTGCAGCTCCAGGCGCATCTGGAGCATATCAGTTTTCTTGACCCTTTCCAATCTGGGTTCCACCCCGGCTATGGCACTGAGACAGCGATGGTGGCTTTGGTGGACAATCTCCACCAGGAGATGGATGCAGGAGGTTCCACATTCTTGATCCTGCTAGACCTCTCGGCCGCTTTTGACACCGTGGACCATGGGTTGCTGCTGAGACGGCTGCAAGACCTGGGGGGTCTGGAAGGGACTGTCCTTGGGTGGTTCCGCTCATTCTTCTCAGGACGAAGACAGCGGGTGGTGCTGGGAGCTGAAACATCATGCCCCCGAGCTCTAACCTGCGGCATTCCGCAGGGTTTGATCCTGTCTCCACTTCTGTTTAAGGTGTATATGCAGCCCCTGGGGAAGATTGTGAGAGGGTTCGGGGTGCGATGTCACCAATATGCTGATGATACTCAGCTGTACCTCTCATTTTCGACCAACCCGAACCCTCTCACAATCTTCCCCAGGGGTTGCTTTCCCATTATTTGCAGGCTGTGGTGGATTGGATGCGACAGAGCAGACTGAAGCTCAATCCTGATAAGACGGAGGTGATGGTGGTGGGTAGAGCAAGGGAGGTGACAGCCCCTCTGGTGGGGAGGGGGGGGGAGAGGTCTGCCCTCCTGTAGCCCAGCATGTTCGGAGTCTGGGGGTGGTTTTGGATCCGGGCCTCCATCTGGATCAGCAGGTGGAGGCAGTGGCTAAAGGCACCTTTCGCCAGCTGTATCTGGTACTGAGGCTGCACCCGTACATTTCCGGGCCCGACCTGGCCGCCCTTATTTACGCCTTCATCACCTCGAGGTTAGACTACTGCAACACACTCTACATGGGACTTCCCCTGGTTCTGGTTTGGAGGCTGCAACTGGTGCAGAATGTGGCGGCCTGTCTCCTTACAGGAACGAGGCGGTGGGAGCATATAACACCAGTGCTCCGCACTCTGCACTGGCTGCCTATAGCATACCGAGCCAGATTCAAGGTGTTGGTGTTGATCTATAAAGCCCTATATGGTCTGGGCCCCTCATATCTCGGGGCTCGCCTCGCCTTCCACGCCTCAGGGCGATCCCTGCGGTCTGCCGGGGGCACCTTCTTGGAGGTCCCCCGTGTTAAACGGGGGCCACAATGGAGAGGGCATTCTCGGTGGCCGGGCCGCAACTCTGGAACTCCCTCCTGGAGGAAGCTCACCTGGCCCCAGGTCTGATGGATTTTCACCAAGCCTGTAAGACCTGGCTGTTCGCCCAGGCCTTGGGAGGGGAGGGGAGGGGAGGGAGGGCAGGAATTTGGGGGGAATTTTGGGATGGGGTGGGGGTGGGGTTTTAATTATTAATTGTGATTATGTTTTTATATGTTTTTATTGTTGTTTTACTTTGTTATGAGTCACCCCGGGATGCTGTAGGCATGAGAGGGCAGCCAATAAATATAAAATAAATTTAAAACAGTAAAAAAATATTATCCCTAACACATTGCTCCATGTTGGTGTGTTTGACAATTTACCCACTCGCTTCCTTAACTTCTTCAGAAGCCATTCCAGTCGGCCTCTTACCTGAAAATTAATAATATATATTGGGGTACTCTGTGTATGTGTATGTCGTCCTCCTACCTGTACATTAACGTATATCCCATCTGAACATTAATGGTTCACTCTGTATGTGTACATAAATTATACTCAGCTATCATTTTAGTACTGATTCCTTGCTCTTCAGACAACATTAGATCTTATCCCTAACATATTGTTCCATGTTGGTGTGTGACAACTTACCCACTCGCTTCCTTAACTTCTTCAGGAGCCGTTCCGGTTGGCCTCCCACCTGTAAATTAATAATGTATACTTGGGTGCTCTGTGTATGTGTACATAAATTATATCCACCTACCTTTATTAGAACCCTGATTCCTTGTTCTTCAGATATTATCCCTAACACATTGCTCCACACTGGTGTGTGTGACAACTTACCCACTCGCTTTCTTAACTTCTTCAGGAGCCGTTCCGGTCGGCCTCCCACCTGTAAATTAATAATGTATACTTGGGTGCTCTGTGTATGTGTACATAAATTATATCCACCTACCTTTATTAGAACCCTGATTCCTTGTTCTTCAGATATTATCCCTAACACATTGCTCCATGTTGGTGTGTGTGACAACTTACCCACTCGCTTTCTTAACTTCTTCAGGAGCCGTTCCGGTCGGACTCCCACCTGTAAATTAATAATGTATACTTGGGTGCTCTGTGTATGTGTACATAAATTATACCCACCTACCTTTATTAGAACCCTGATTCCTTGTTCTTCAGATATTATTCCTAACACATTGCTCCATGTTGGGGTGTGTGACAACTTACCCACTCGCTTCCTTAACTTCTTCAGGAGCCGTTCCAGTCGGCCTCCCACCTGTAAATTAATAATATATACTTGGGTGCTCTGTGTATGTGTACATAAATTATATCCACCTACCTTTATTAGAACCCTGATTCCTTGTTCTTCAGATATTATCCCTAACACATTGCTCCATGTTGGTGTGTGTGACAACTTACCCACTCGCTTTCTTAACTTCTTCAGGAGCCGTTCCGGTCGGCCTCCCACCTGTAAATTAATAATGTATACTTGGGTGCTCTGTGTATGTGTACATAAATTATACCCACCTACCTTTATTAGAACCCTGATTCCTTGTTCTTCAGATATTATTCCTAACACATTGCTCCATGTTGGGGTGTGTGACAACTTACCCACTCGCTTCCTTAACTTCTTCAGGAGCCGTTCCAGTCGGACTCCCACCTGTAAATTAATAATATATACTTGGGTGCTCTGTGTATGTGTACATAAATTATATCCACCTACCTTTATTAGAACCCTGATTCCTTGTTCTTCAGATATTATCCCTAACACATTGCTCCATGTTGGTGTGTGTGACAACTTACCCACTCGCTTTCTTAACTTCTTCAGGAGCCGTTCCGGTCGGCCTCCCACCTGTAAATTAATAATGTATACTTGGGTGCTCTGTGTATGTGTACATAAATTATACCCACCTACCTTTATTAGAACCCTGATTCCTTGTTCTTCAGATATTATTCCTAACACATTGCTCCATGTTGGGGTGTGTGACAACTTACCCACTCGCTTCCTTAACTTCTTCAGGAGCCGTTCCAGTCGGACTCCCACCTGTAAATTAATAATATATACTTGGGTGCTCTGTGTATGTGTACATAAATTATATCCACCTACCTTTATTAGAACCCTGATTCCTTGTTCTTCAGATATTATCCCTAACACATTGCTCCATGTTGGTGTGTGTGACAACTTACCCACTCGCTTTCTTAACTTCTTCAGGAGCCGTTCCGGTCGGCCTCCCACCTGTAAATTAATAATATATACTTGGGTGCTCTGTGTATGTGTACATAAATTATATCCACCTACCTTTATTAGAACCCTGATTCCTTGTTCTTCAGATATTATCCCTAACACATTGCTCCATGTTGGTGTGTGTGACAACTTACCCACTCGCTTTCTTAACTTCTTCAGGAGCCGTTCCGGTCGGCCTCCCACCTGTAAATTAATAATGTATACTTGGGTGCTCTGTGTATGTGTACATAAATTATACCCACCTACCTTTATTAGAACCCTGATTCCTTGTTCTTCAGATATTATTCCTAACACATTGCTCCATGTTGGGGTGTGTGACAACTTACCCACTCGCTTCCTTAACTTCTTCAGGAGCCGTTCCAGTCGGACTCCCACCTGTAAATTAATAATATATACTTGGGTGCTCTGTGTATGTGTACATAAATTATATCCACCTACCTTTATTAGAACCCTGATTCCTTGTTCTTCAGATATTATCCCTAACACATTGCTCCATGTTGGTGTGTGTGACAACTTACCCACTCGCTTTCTTAACTTCTTCAGGAGCCGTTCCGGTCGGCCTTCCACCTGTAAATTAATAATGTATACTTGGGTGCTCTGTGTATGTGTACATAAATTATAGCCACCTACCTTTATTAGAACCCTGATTCCTTGTTCTTCAGATATTATCCCTAACACATTGCTCCACACTGGTGTGTGTGACAATTTACCCACTCGCTTTCTTAACTTCTTCAGGAGCCGTTCCGGTCGGCCTCCCACCTGTAAATTAATAATGTATACTTGGGTGCTCTGTGTATGTGTAAATAAATTATACACACCTACCTTTATTAGAACCCTGATTCCTTGTTCTTCAGATATTACCCCTAACACATTGCTCCATGTTGGTGTGTGTGACAACTTACCCACTCGCTTTCTTAACTTCCTCAGGAGCTGTTCCGGTCGACCTCCCACCTGTAAATTAATAATGTATACTGGGGTGCTCTGTGTATGTGTATGTCATCCTCCTACCTGTACGTTAATGTATATCCCACCTGTACATTAATGGTGCACTCTGTAGGTGTACATAAATTATACCCAACTATCATTTTAGGACCGACTCCTTGCTCTTCAGCCAACCTTAGATCTTATCCCTAACATATTGTTCCATGTTGGTGTGTGACAACTTACCCACTCGCTTCCTTAACTTCTTCAGGAGCCGTTCCGGTCAGCCTGCCACCTGTAAATTAATAATGTATATTGGGGTGCTCTGTGCATGTGTACATAAATTATACCCACCTATCGTTTATTAGAACCCTGATTCCTGCCTCTTTAGATCTTATCCCTAACATATTGCTCCATGTTGGTTTGTGTGACATCTTACCCACTCACTTTCTTAACTTTCTCAGGAACCGTTACGGTCAGTCACCCACCTGTAAGTTAATAATTTATATTCAGGTGATCTGTGTATGTGCACATAAATTATACCTATCTATCCTTTATTAGAACTATGATTCCTGGTTCTTCAGATCTTATCCCTAACACATTGTTCCATGTTCGTGTGCTTGACAACTTACCCACTCACTTCCTTAATGTCTTCAGGAGCTGTACCGGTCAGCCTCCCACCTGTAAATTTATAATACACACTGGGCACTGTGTACGTGTACATAAATTATACCCAGTTATCCTTTAGGACTAATTCCTGGCTCTTCAGCCAACCTTGCTGGTCATGTGGCTCATCATCTTCTCAGAGAACCATGAAACGAGAGTTCTCTTTCTTCTGCCTGAGCCACAGCCAAGGGCTAGTTAGCTGCCATCATATTCAAGGGCTTCAATTAAAATACAGACAGAAAAAAATAAAGGGTTGGGGAAGGGGAGGGGGGGGTAAACAGAAAAATCTGGATGTTAGTTTTTCTGCCCATAGAGCTTTTTCTCAGGATTTGAGAGCTTTCACAAGGTTGTGATGGACCAGAGCAGAGTATGGATTTCTCTAGTATAGCCTCACAGGAGTTGAGAAAAATACCGATGTTGCAGCGGACCAGAGTGAGAACTACAACCCCAGCAAGGTGCTCAGAAAATAGTCTAACGACATCAGTCGCAACCTACTGATTTCGGCAACAAGCAGAGGTGGCCCAAGGGTGGTCTAGTGTCATGGCCTGGCCTTGAACCCATGGCCCTGGCCTTGAAGTGCAGGGAGGTTTCCCCAGTGCCACATTGTGGCCAGGCCTTACTAAAAATATTCCTTCTTTGCCTGTCTCCTTGTTTTGGTGACTCCTCCCTCTTGGACCCTGATTGGCCCTTAGTAAGATAAAAGATGGCAGATATTGCAGGGGTGGGACATCTGCTTCTTTGTGTGATCCTGCCTGCTGGCTTTGTTTCTCTTCTGTTTGTTGGCCCACTCTGTCTCCTAACCTTCTTCCTGTCTCTTTTCTCTTTGCCACCCTATAGTAGTTCAGATATCTTTTTCCTTGTGTTTGGATCCCTCTCTTTTGTATCTTCCCTTTAGCCTCTTGTTCTGTTCTCTTTTGGAATCCTTCTTATTGTAGTTTTCCATCTGCTATTTATTTATTTGCAGGCCAGAAGGCAGGAGGGGCCACTCCAGTCCCAGGACCCACCATCTGGGTTCTGGGGCCTACATTCCAGGCAGGGAGGGCTGTCCATCCCTGTCATCCAGAAGCTGCCACTCTAGTCCCAGGACCTACCATAAGGGTTCTGGGGCCATCATTCCACTCACAGGGAGCCGTCATTCCACCATATCAAGAAACAGCCAGCCACTCCAGCTCCAGGACCCACCATCAGGGTTCTGGAGTCTATGTTCCAGGCAGGGAGGACTGTCGTTCCACTTCACTGTCCGCCAATGCTCCACCAATGACAGCCAGACTGCAACGCCTAGCCACTAAGCGCTGGCTGGGCCTCTGCCGCTGCTCCACCGATGCCAGAAAGCCTGCAATGCCCAGCCAAGTAGGTGTGCCAGCCACAGTTACTGTGCCCTGGCAATCCTGTCTGCTGCTGGTGGTGGTACTGCACGTCAGCCATTTGCTCCTCCCTCTTGTAGATGGGCACAACTAGGATGAGTGTGTTGGAAGGCAGGGGCTGGGTGTCCACGAGATTCACCACCAGGGCAAGGCTTGACCAATTTTCAGTAGTCCTTCTTGAGATAGGTCGAGTACGATGCCAGCCTGCAACACCCGGCCAAGTAGGGGTGCCAGTCACCAAGCCCGGGCTGGGCCTCTGCCACTGCTCCACCGATGCCTGGCAGCTTGAAACGCCTGACCTCTGCTGCTGATGCTGCCTCTGGGTCTCAGACGGCCAGCCATGCCCCCACGGGCACCCCTGGGGGCCAAGCGCCAAGCCTGCCTGCCCAGGCAACCTAGGGTGCCAAGCCCCAAGCCTTCCTGGTCTCTGCTGCTGCTGTGTCTCCAATAGCCTGCCATGTCCCCACAGGTACTCCTGGAGCGCCACAAGCCTCTACCGCGGCCGAACTCTCCAAACGTTCAGGGGGGTCTGAACTCCGCAGACCAAACCCATGAAACTGAACTAAGTTTTTAGTCCGAACATCCAAACTCCAGTCTGTTCACACATCCCTACCACCTGCTCTGGGTTTCCTTTCCCTTGTATACTCTTTGTTATATCTGAATTCCTAGTAGTAGTAGTAGTCTTTCTTTCTATCTAGGTGTGGGCTAGCTGAGGGAGTTTGCTCCTGGGGTGTGCTTCCCTCCCTCCTTCTTGTCCCCTGTTCCCGCCTTTGTTCCTCTAGCCTTTCCTCTTAGTTTCCTTGCTCTGTGGATAATACTATGGTGTGCTGAGATAGCTTAGATTAGTGTTTCCCTTTTTGCCCCTCAGAGTATTTCCCTTCTCTGATAAGCTTACCCGTTTCCCTTTAGTCTTATAGTGATTCCGAGTTACCTTGTACTCCTTGTTAAGAATCTTGATTCCTTTTACTTCCTCGTAGGAATACTTATAGTATCTAGATTGTGCTTGTTTCCCTTTATAATCTCTTACCCCTTCATAGTATCTTGTTTCATGCTGTGTTCCTCATTCCTTAGTTCTTTATTTAGGCTTCATCTGTTATTTAGTGTCCATATCTTGCCCCCCATTTTCTTCATCTAGTACCTGGTCTTCTCTTAATATAGCCTTTGGCGTCTTAGGGCTTCTGCTATTGTATGTGGGGTCTTTTTCATAGTTCCTTAACTCCTCTGCTTTTTATTGGCCCTATGTCATATCTCTGAAACTCCTTCTAGCTCGTCATTCTCCTTAGTACCCTGTTCCCTTTTCTTCCTTACCTCTACCTCCTCCAGATTATACTTCATAATTCTGTGTCCCTTGGCTCTTGCTCCTAATTTCCCTTTCAGACTTCTGCCTCTTGGCTTGTGTTATCCTGAGTGCCTGGTGTTTTGTATACCTTCCTAGATCAAACTCCTTGCTTCCCTAATAGACTCTGTGTCACTCTGTTCCCAAAGGGTTTCCTGTCTCCAGCTCTCTACCCGTTTCTACTTTTCATTTCTTGTTCTCTCCCTTTCCTCTGACTTGTTCAGCGTTTGGAAACCGTGTCTGAGTTCTAAGCCGGATGAGGAGCTATTGGCTGTCCCTTATGGGAACGCACCAGCTGTAACATCCCAAGGTCTAGTTTGAACCCAGTGCTGGTTACCCTAAGATATCTCTCTACCGGAGTCTGAGTTCTCCATCTCTCCTGGTGTCTCTAAGCATGCTGTCTAGCATCCCCTGTGTCATAAGGCATGAGCATCACATAGCACTGGGAGTTTCGAGATTAAAAAGTCCACTGTCTTTATTTGGTGACCTCTCCTCTTTTGATATGGTAACACCTAGATAATTCAGACTTTAGCCAAGTTGAGTCTTCCTACCTTCTCCTAGGGTGTGCAGAACAGGAACTCATAGGGATGATCCCTGCCTATACCAGTAGGAGGCAGAATCTCAGGAATCCAACTGGTCATGTGCCAGAGGGGGTCCATCCCTCCCATTTACCAGTTGGAATTTTGCCGCTCATTAGATAGGAGGTGAGTGTGCTCTGCACACCTAGGCAGTTCTCCTTCATTTTGGGTGCCTTTTTCCTTCCTCAGAAGGAACTTTTTTCCCCCCTTGACCATTAAGGTCTCTTTTCTCATAGAAATTACCTGGCTCAAGCATCTTAGAGCTGGGAACACTCTCAATGGATCCATCCTTATGTATCTTTTAAAAAGACATCATAGTACTTAGATTGGACCCTTCCTTTATGCCTAAAATCAATTCAGTTTTTCACACGCAAGAGGAGATTGTGCACCCCTCTTTCTGCCCGCATCTTTCTCATCCCCTGGAGAAGTGCTGGCATACACTAGACATGAGGAGAGCACTAACAACAAAATTTCTGCACACATCAGCTAGTTATAGGAAATGCCCTGCCCTCTTTGTAGAGTTTTCCCTGAGAAAGAGAGGATTAAAGGCCTCTAGGACCTTCATTGGCCAATGGATCTCAACATGTATTGCGGAAGTTTACAAAACCTCTGATTTAGTTCCCCCGCTGGGTCTGGTTCCCCATTCTACAAGAGGTATAGCAGCATCCTGGGCCTTTAGAGCTTGGGCCCCTTATGCTGAAATTTGTAGGGCAGCTACTTGTGCCAGCCTCCATTCCTTCACTAGTCACTATAAAATGTATATCCTCGACTCTGCAAATGCACCCTTTGGTCATAGGGTTCTGCACGGGATATTAGAATAGTGAGTATAACTCACTCTTGTATTGGTTCAAGTTTCTCTCCCACCCACTTCAGGATCTTGGGACATACTGCTCTGGGAAATCCCTATGAGTTCCTTTTCTGCACAGCCTATGAGAAAAGGCAATTGGTTCACTTATCTGTGAATTGCCCTTCTGGTGGGGTGTGCAGAACAGGAACTTGGCCCTCCCTCTGGTTCCATTCTGGATTGAGTGATATAGAAATATATCACCAACAGAAATAAGAAGAGAGTTTTTCTGTTTTATTATGTAATTTTAATTGAGACGTTATTGTTACAGTTCATGTAACTGGTAATTGGGAGGGATGGACCCCCTCTGCACATGACCAGTTGGATCCCTGAGATTCTGCTTCCTACTGGTATAGGCGGGGATCATTCCTATGAATTCGTGTTCCACCCATCCCACCAGAAGGGCAATTCACAGGTAAGTGAAACAATTGCCCTATTTCCTTTTAACCCAGCTTGTACCAATGAAGTTAATACTTGATTTAACATTTCAAGATGTCGATCCTTTGTGGAGGAAAACAGCAGAATATCATCCACATATTGGACAACGTTATTCTTAAATCATGACCACTGTTTTACCTAGTTCCTGGTGAAATATATTTGAGGATTTTTTTATATCCCTGAGGGAGTCACTTCCATATACTGCTGGTTGCCAAATGTGAATGTTAGCTTCTACTGATGTTGCAGAGGAACTCTCAAAGACAAAAAAAATGGTTAGATATGTCTAATATACTGAGAACCATTCTGCTCCAGCCTCTAGGGCAGATAGTACCTCCTGATATACAGCAACCACAGGTGTCAAGGTGGGGATTTACATTATTAAGATGTCTATAATCTGTTGTCAAATGCCATGAACCATCTGGCTTTTTGACTGGCCTTATAGGAGAACTTGTACATGACCAGCAAGGTACAATTTCTCAGGCTCTAATTCCATGAGGGTCCTTTACAGAGATCTCTGCCTCTCTGAGGAATGTATACACTTCTGGGGGTGGGCATGAGCTTCCCCGGATATAAAGATGAGAACCTCCTTAAGTTCTCCACAATCCTGTTTACTTTGAGCCCGTACTTTCCTGTGTACCAAACAGTTTCAAATACCTCCTTATCACTGGAGAAGGTGTGCACAATGCTGGGTAGTAAGCTAGGAGTTAACCCTCAGAAAAAGAACCTGGGGGTGATTGTGGACAATACAATGAAATCCACAGTGCAGTGCACAGCAACAGTCAAAAATGCAAACAGAATGTTAGGAATTATTCAGAAGGGGATAGAGAATAAAACTGAGGATTTCATAATGCCTCTATACAAATCAATGGTGCGACCACACCTCGAATATTTTGTGAAGTTCTGGTCACCTCATCTCAAAAAAAGACATAGCTGAAGTAGAAAAGGTATAGAGAAGGGCAATAAAAATGATCACAAGCATGGAAGGGCTCCCATATGAGGAGAGGCTTGGTAGGTTGGGGCTCTTCAGCTTGGAGAAGAGACGACTGAGAGGAGATACGATAGAGGTCTATAACATCATGAGTGGTGTGGAACTAATAAACAAGGAGCAGTTGTTTACCCTCTTAGCTAGTACTAGAACTAGGGGACACTCCATGAAACTCATGGGTGGCAAATTTAAAACAAATAAAAGAAAATATTCTTTCACTCAGCGTATAATTGGGTTGTGGAATCTACTGTCTGAGGTTGTGGTAAGGGCCAGTACTATAGCTGAGTTTAAAAGAGGTTTGGACAAGTTTCTGGAAGATAGGTCCACTAGCAGCTATTAGCCAGACAGGATCAGGGATCATGATGGGAGCTCTGAATCTGACCGACTTCTCCAGCCTATGTTGAGGCTGTGAGGACAGCAAAGAAGGAGTTCTTTGCTGCCCTCATAGCGTCTGCGAAGTCGCATCCAGCGGAGCT
>QEPC01012378.1:849301-867847 GCA_003113815.1 Sphenodon punctatus
CAGATTGTGGGGGGAGCAGCGGGGAAGCGCAGATTGGGGAGGAGTGGCAACAAGGAAGCGGCTGGCCTGGTGGCGGGCAGTTGGAGAGCTGTGCTCTCCAACAGTGTGCCACCGGAAGCCATGTTCTTTCTTCAGCATGTGAGAAAGGACCAGTGCGCATGTGCACTGCTCCCTGCCTCAGGTGCCCAGCCCAAGACATCTCGCCAGGGTGCTTTTAACAAGCAACCTAGTGAGAGTTTTCCTTGTGCCCATTGAGTGCAATGGAAGCCCCTAGCTACTCCCTCCACAGCACGTCCTATACATGCTGTGTGGATGGAGGAGCTCAGCCGGGCTGAGTGCTCAGCTGCCCAAATTGCATTTTCCATTGGAAAACGCGGTTGGGCTTAGCTTTTTTGAATCTTCTGGGACCCACTCCTCAGGAATAGATTCCAGAAGTCAATTGAAACAGCGCCGCAGCATCCTCTGCCTTTTCTTCAGAGCGGAGGCTGCTGCAGCGTTGTTTTCAGTTTCAGTGCAACTTTTATGGTTGCAAACACATCAGTGAAACTGACAACAGCACCGCAGCAGCCTCCACTCTGAAGCAAAGGCAGAGGCTGCTGTGGTGCTGTGGGAAGCAGTGGTGGTGCGGTTTTGTTTTTTTGTTTTTTTAAAACAAACGGCGGCGCTGGCGGGCCCTAGGCACTTGGGGGTTCAGCGCCCCAAACGCCCTGGGAGGCCAGCCACCACTGCCTCCACCCTTGACTCCCTTGCCCCCCTCTCCTCCCACAACCCCCGTCCTTGGCTCATACCCAGTATCTGCCACCTTTGCTCCTTCACCCATGTTGCTGATCCCCTCTGGAGCAAATCCCACTCTCATGCCAACTGCCTTCACTTCAAATTCTCTCTCTCCTCCGTTACTTCTGCTGTCTTCCTCGCTAGACAGCATTACTATGCCTCCCGCATTGAGTCCTCTTCTCGGGACCCTCGCTACCTGGTCTCCACCTTTGACTCCCTCCTCAAGCCCCCCTGTCCTCCTCCTCCCTCTCTGCTCAGGATCTTGCTTCGTACTACACCTTCAAGATAGACAAGATCCGCCTCCATATCTCTTCCCACTTCCTCCCCTCACCCTCCTTCCCCATCTCCCAACTCAATCTCTCTATTCCTCCTCTCTCTCCATCTATTCAAGCTCGCCTCACCAGCTGTCTCTCTGATATCTTTACCTGTATGTCTCAATGTCAACTCAAATTCAACATGGCTAAAACTGAACTCCTTATCTTCCCCCCTCATCCTTCCTCCTGCTTCATCCAGCTCAGGTCCTCTGTGAACCAAGGGGACCTGGGTCGTTGGCAATCCAGAGGCAGACGCCTAGGGGCTATTTGGTCAATGGCCTCAGTCAACAAGATATTCCACAAGACGACAAGGTCATCAAGCGTACAGTCATCAAGATCAGAAGGTAATTCCCCTAGGGTATTCGGGAACCGTTTGAGTTAAATTCATCTCCAGGGGTGAACCAACTGAACTGGTTCTACACCTTTGTGGGGGCAGACATGCACCAGGACATCAGCCTGGAGGAGATAATGATCTGTCCATGACAAGGGCATAGTTAATACATCCCCCACCACCGGATCCCCTGCCCAAAGGCCAGTGCAGAATATGAGGTCAAGGGTATGTCCTCCATCATGTGTCGGGCCCACAACCCTCTAATGTTACACCCCTTGTCTCTCCCTCTGTTCCCCTTCCTTTGTTTCACCCCGCTCCCCCATCTCAGAAAGTGTAAGCCCTAGGGTAGGGACCGTGTCTATTCCATTACTTTGTAAAGCGCCAGGCACATTGCTGGCACTATGTAAATGTTTGCTAATAATAATAATAATAATAATAATGACAATAATAATAACAACAACAACAGCCAATCGCAAATGTTGAGGGGGCGTTTCAGACAGCAAGCAATTCTGATCAGGTGCAAGCCTCCATCACTGTCTGTGGATAAACAGCTTATCGAGTTCCATTTTTATGGTTGCAAACACC
This sequence comes from Sphenodon punctatus, assembly GCA_003113815.1. NCBI lineage: Eukaryota > Metazoa > Chordata > Lepidosauria > Sphenodontia > Sphenodontidae > Sphenodon > Sphenodon punctatus. The sequence continues at coordinate 851,306 of QEPC01012378.1, forward strand.
TCTCTAATACTGAAGCTGAACCACCACTGAGCTTTATCTGAAATCCTTTGTGTAGCAGCCTCCCACACAAAGATCCAGCTATCAGATTCATGCCTCAATATTCAACTAGAACTGAAAAGTAAGAGTCTGTCCTCCCTTGTATGATTGATTCAGAGGCACACCACCTCATGTGCATGTACTAAGCTACTCCCTTACCCATTGACCGCACCATCCTTTAACAACTTGGCTGCCAAGCATTCCTAGAAATTGGGGAATTAAGGATGTAGAACTACCACGGTATCCAATACCAGTCAGATATAGAGCTAGGGAACCTCTCTGATGTTCTGTGTATATATACATACACAGAGAGAGAGAGAGAGAGAGAGAGAGAGGAAGACCTCCACCTCACAAGGATGCTCTTGTCCTCTTCTGAAGGGAAGCAGTGAGAGTCTTTCTTGTCCCCTGACCAACTTTGCCAATGCTCATTAATAGACCAATCCTTTATAAACTCATCCAATCCTTTTTAAAACCCACTTCTGCTACTGGTCTTCACATCATCCTTTCACTAGTGTTGCTTTGCATGAAAAAGTACTTCCTATTTGTTTGTTTAAAATCTGCTGCCAGTTAATTTCATCAAGTGCCCCCTAGTTATTTACCTTTGAGAATAAATAACAGCTCTGTTTATTTGTTTCACGCCACTCATAGTTTTATAAACCTCTATATCTCCCCTCAACTGTCTCTGTTACTGCGTCTTGTTTTCACCTTCTTGTAGTTTCAAGGGTGTGCCATTCATTCTTTGCTACTTTATTATGAGTCAGACTAGATAAAAGGTAATTGACCTTTATTTCTGAAGACTTGGCCAAAAGTAATTCTTTACAGATAGTGAATGCAAAATAGGGCATAAACACAAGCATTCACAAAAACAGGAATTCCCTGAAATCCTAGACCCTGATACCAACTCGGTTGAACCAAGAATCTCTCAGTACTCAACAATGTCCCAATCAACATTTCGTTACTCAATTTACTGACCTTCTGCTTATTGGAATCCTGTTTACCGCTTTGATGTCAATTTCAAATCCCAAGCGGTAATAGCAATACAAAACCACAAGGGGTCAGGAACTCATTACTGGGACCAGGAGGTAGTGTGTGTCCTGGTTCAAGACTTTCCTCAGCCATGAACTCACTGCGTGACTTTTTGCCCATCACAGATATCTCAGCCTAACATACATCACAGGGTTGTTGTAAGGATTACTATTGGGTTAAATACCATCTCAGTTGAGCTGAGAACCTCTCGGTACTCAACAATGTCTTGATCAACGTTTCATTTCTCAATTTACTGAGCTTCTAGCCATTTATTTATTTCCACAATTTTGCTATCCCGCCCCTCCTGCCACAGGCAGTTCGGGGCGACTCACACTCATAAACAGATGTTAATGGTTAATTTTTGAAGCTAATCAAGTTGAAATGTGAGCCACCCTGAGCCTAAAGGAAAGGGCGGGATACAAATTGAAATAATAATTTAAAAATTGACATAGGTTCCCCTTCCATCTTCTCTGCACTCCGTTTTCCTTTGCACTTCCTTGTCATCTTTACTAATTTGCAATCCAGATGCTGATTGGTCAAAGCAAAAAGGAAAAACATACACCAACAATTCGGATTGGAGGAACTGAAATGGAGGTTAAGCGGCACTGTGGGGAGGTTAATTGTACTGGGCTAGTCACTCAGAAAAAGGGTCAGAACTGCAGAAGCAACAAACCCAGAAGTAAAGCCGTACCCACTGCAATGCGGTAAGTGGTAAATGATAGGGATGGGCGAACAGATCGCGGTTCGGGTTCGGCCGTTCGGTTCGGCTACGTTCAGTTCGGCAGTTTGGTTAGTTCGCCTGGTTCGGGTTCGGTTCGGCCGTTCGGTTTGGATTCGGGAAATGTTTTGTTATGGGTGTTTTTGTTGTTTTTTATATGTTTTTTTGGTTTTATATGGGGTTTTTTGTTTTTTATTTGGTTTTTGTTTTTATATGGAGTTTTTTTATTTAATTTGTTTATCTAATAAATATATCTATCTATCTACACTAAATATAACTGCTATTCTAAATGCTATTAACTAAATGGATTATCTAATAAGTACACAGGCCTATTCCTACAGACACTAAAGCTAAATCACTAACGCTATCTCTAAGCTAACTCCTACAACTGTCTACTGTCCCCAACCAATTTATCTATCTATCTATATCTTCATATCTAATCTCTCTCTCTCTCTCTCTCTCTCTCTCTCTCTCTCTCTCTCTCTATCTCTCTCTCTATATATAGAGAGAGAGAGAGAGAGAGAGAGAGAGAGAGAGAGAGAGAGAGAGAGATATTAGATATGAAGATATAGATAGATAGATAAATTGGTTAGGGACATGTACTGAAATGAAACTTAAACCTTAAACTGAAACCTTGTGTTGTTTGTGATTTCACCCCATCCCAAATTCTCTCTCTATATACATATATAGAGAGAGTTTATATATATATATATATATATATATATATATATATAGAGAGAGAGAGAGAGAGAGAGAGAGAGAGAGAGAGAGAGAGAGAGAGAGAGAGAGAGAGAGAGAGAGATATTAGATATGAAGNAATCACAAACAACACAAGGTTTCAGTTTAAGGTTTAAGTTTCATTTCAGTACAAAACTGAAATGAAACTTAAAGCAATCTAATAATCCTACTCAACGCCTGCTCAGAAGGTGTTGGGAAGGGGGGAGGCAGATAGTTTCATTTCTTGCAAGTCTCTCCACCCCTGGTGCCTGGAAGTCTGCTCCTCAGTGACTAGTACTATCCCTCCTTGTCATGTTCGACCTTCCAGTGAACCTTTTTTTGCCACCTGTACTCACCTGAATGCGATCCAAACTGACCGAACTGTTCGGTCATTTCGACGTTCGGAATTCAGTTTGGTTCAGCCAGTTCATGTTCGAATTCAAGTTCGGATTTGGTCGTCCGAACAGGCTGAGTTCAGGCCGAACTCTAAACTTCCGAACCGCATTCGCCCATCCCTAGTAAATGAATGGTAAATGATATACACTAGTGGAAAGTTGGTAAACAGGGATGGTATTATCTAGTATTGCGAGAATCAAGAAATCACATTGGTTATCAGGAAATGGTAGGGAAACTGATCCTGGTTCCCAGGATGGAAAATGTTCTTCTAGCAGCAATTTAGCTGTTCATTTAATCCCTAAGGCAAAGCCTTGCTTGATTCCAGAAACAGAGAATCACTGGGAGAACCCAGGGCATTAAAATGTAATCAATCAGTCACCACACCTGGACGTAAGTTGTTTCAGAGTTCAAAGGAAAAGAAGAGAGAAATAGCTGAATTACTATTAATAGATAAGACAAATTATCATTTGGAAAATAGCTGCAGCACCAGACAAATGGAAAATGACCAATGCTGCATCAACCTTTCCCAATAAACTAATGATGATTCTCTTTGTTATAAACATGTGAACCTTATTTCATGACCGAGAAAAATAGCTGAGAGTAATTAAAGATAGAGTTATCAATCAAGGAGATGTATATAATCTGATAGGACATAAAGTAGTGCTTTGAGAAAGCTGAATTGTGCCTGTCTAAGCTACTAAAACTTATTCAGAGTTAACAAAACAGTGAATACAGGAAAGCTGGTACTAATTTATTCAAACTTTCAAAAGAGCTTTGATAAAAGACACTTACAAGAAGCTATTAGAGAAGCTTGGTAACCATGGAGTGAAAGGTAAATGCTTGTCATGGTTTAATGTCTATTTAAGAGATAGGAACTAAAGAGAAAGAATAATGTCCAATTCTTAGTGTGGAAAGAGGTTAATAGTGTGGTGCCCCGGGGATCAAGACTAGGATTGATGCAGTTCAACAGGTGCCAAATCCTGCCATCCAGACTTAGGGACAGCTTCCCATGAAATCTATTGGTAACCATAGAGTGACATCAATGGCAGTGAAACTCAGGAAACCTTGAATAAGGACTGTATGATTTGGTCCTATATTCACTTTTGAATCTGGAAAGGGTAGTGAATGCTTAAGTTGGCTAGGATTTCTAATAGAACAAAAATACTTAGGCAGCACTCTGGGAGATTGTAGAGCACTCCAGAAGGACCTTTAGAAAAAACTAGATAATGCAGCAATGAAATGGCAGATGCAGAGACTAAGAATGCTGCGTAGAAGCAAAGGCTTATGCAATGCTTAAAATGTTCACCTAGCATTTAGATTCTGATTCAATTCTTGGCTTTCTTACTGATTTGTAGTGTGATTCTTAGCAAGATGCTTTCTGTGTCAAACTTCACATTTGTAAAATGGGAATTATATTATGTAATTAGCTCACAGAGTCCTCAGGAGTAGAGCTGAAATGATTACCTGCAAATAGTGGTATACCCATTGAATTTCTGGTACCAAATTAAAAAGAATATGCATGTATTTAATTAACTGTATCTGAACCAGTCGATCCGATATCCAAAATACAAAATACCAACATCTGGTATACCAAAATACTGACAACCAGTATACCCAAATACGGATTTTTGTCCTTATTTTGTTCCAGATTTCAAGTATTTGGGGTGGAGGTGGGTATTGCTTTGGGTTGGGGTGTCATTTCAGGTAACCAAAGTTTCAGGATTTTTAGTACTCGATTGGTACTTGGGTGCCAGTTCAAATACCTGAAATGGTAACCCAAGATGTAGATGTTACCCATGAGTACCAAATTAAGTACCTTTTTCTAGGGATGTGTGAACGCAGTTTGGGGGTTTGCTGTTTGGCCCAAACTTGGGGTGTTTGGCCCATTTGCAAACACCCTGAACCCGAACTGCCCCCCACCCGAACTGGCTGAATAAAGTTCGGGTTCTGAACTCGTTTGGGTGGGCAGCAGGGGGGATCCCGGTTTTTCCTCCCCCCTCTAGACTGTGTGGGTGGAAGGGGCTTTGGGGCTCACCTCCCCCCCCCCAAGGTGAGCCCAGAAGACCTAGTAGAGGCATGAAGCGCTCCGGAGCGCCGCCGGACCTGGACCCACTGCTGCTACCGCTGCCGCCGCCAGTCCCAAGTCCCAGAACCTGACCTACCTGGTGGTGCCGGGGCTCCATCCCCAGGTCTGGCGGCGGTGTCAGGTCTGGCTCCGGAAGTGCTCTGGTCAGATGACCCATAAGGGCCTAGTAGAGGCCTGAAGCGCTCTGGAGCACCACCACCGCTGGACCTGCCTCTGCCTCTGCTGCTGCCACCGGACCTGGGGCCGGAGCCCTGGCACCACCAGGTAGGTCGATCCCTAGGGTGGGGTTTTTTAAAAAAAAAAAATTACCAGGCTGGGCAGGGGGGTGGAGGTGAGCCCTGGCACCCCTTCCACCCGCGCAACCTGGAGGGGGGAGGGGAAACCGGGTTCCCCCCTCTCCCCTGACCCCCGCCCTAACAGGTTCACCCCCCCCAAACAGGTTCAGGCAGAACAGCCCGAACCTGAACGGTTTCAGGGGGCCTGAACCCGGAACAGGCCGAACACCGAAACCCCTGGAGTTTGCACATCCCTACCTGTTTCAGCTCTACTCATGAGGATAAATACATTAAAACTGTGCAATGTGGTGCACCACTATGGTCAACACTAGAATGAGTGGTATGTCCTGCATTTCCACCTTTGTAAGAAACAAATGATGCTATTCCTCCTATTCTATAGCTTGTAGACAGGAAGAGAACATAAGAACCTAGGAAGTGTGATACTAGGTTATACCAAAGAGTAATCTAGTCCAGCATCATGTCTCCAACAGTGGCCAACTTCAATTACTTAGAGTAGTGCAAAATAGATCATAATGGAATGATCCACTTCCTACTATTTGCTGTTAGCATCTAACTATCAGAGGTTTTTATTCCCAGGCCAACTTGACTAATAGACTGTCACAGAGTTCCACTTCACCATGGGTGAGTGTATGCAGGATTATGCCCAGATCACTCAAGCAGTCACTTTTGGGAATTCATATAATAGTTTATTTTAGGGTTGTATTAAATAGTACTTTCGAGCACTTGGGCCCAATACCAAAGTTCTGAATCGTCGGCCCGAGTACTCGGTGGCTGTTCAGCGTGGTTTCTAAAGTTTCAGAATCCAGATTCGGAATTCCAGACCTTCAAAAATTTCAGAAAGTTGTTCCAATGTTCTTGAACCCACAGCCAAAGCACTACCCAGAAAAGCAGGCTAGCAAGAGTGGGACAATGGCTCCAAAAGACAACCCCCCCCTAAAAAAGTTTAACTGCGTGCATAAATAAAGCAAAAACAAAAAACAGTAGTGTACCCACAGCGTGGCCCACCATCAGTAGTGTGTGCACCCACTTTATCATTATGCCAACCAAGCAGTGCACAAAAATGCAGCAAGGCACATTCGCTCAAGGAGGATACAACAACCCCCGTAAAACAGTCTGCAACTGCATGGAGAAACAAATCCCAGAAAAAAAAGCCAGCAAGCACAGAACCCAGAATCAGTCACAAAATTAAGAAACCAGACTTTCACACCCCTCCCTCCCAGGGGCACCCTCTTCCTTGTCATGGCATTGTGGAAATGTTAATTTGAACCGACCAAGCAAACTTGGGAAGTGAAGCCAAGCAGAGAAGATCCCAGTCTGACTCTGGCTTCATGGTGCGAAACAACTGGCAGAACAGTAGAAATTACACTTTACAATGAATCAATTAGGCTCTGCAGTGCACCATGCCACAGCCTAGACAACACATATAACTCTGTAAAACATTCTCCAACTGCATGGAGAAATAAATCCCTCCAAAAAAAAAGCACAGGTCCCAGCAGCAGTCAAAAATTTTTTTAAAAATAAATATATTTATTAATTTTATGTTAAAGAAAGGTACAAATAACCAGACCAGAAGTAAACTTCTTACAAGACAAAACAGGTTCACATTCCCTGGTAAATGATTACACCAAACAAACAGGTTAAACTATTAGCAAAAGTAAAAGTTCTCAGCTAGCATCTTTGAAATAAGGTACTAATAAAGTCTTCGGTATAGTTCCTTCTATTGGGTTAGATTCCAAATATCTTCCGATAGTCTTTCTTGTCCATATTCTTCTCCCCCAAGGCCAGAATGATTGGTGCCCAAGTCTCTTCAAAGCCCTGCATCTTCTTATGAAGATCTGCATGAAACCGTTCCATGGTACACATGTACCAGATTCTGTGGCACAATTCTTCTCTGGAGAGATCCCCAGTCGCCCTCCAGTGTTTAGCTATAATATTTATTGCTGCTAGAAAAATGATCTTACATGTTCACCGACAATTAATCATATTTTTTGTATTGGGATATAAATCCAGCAGAACTATTTCAGGCCTAAATGGGACCACTTCTCCGGCTACCTTATTGACTAACTTCCAAACCTTGCACCAAAATAGTTGGACCTTTCTGCAGTCCCACCAGCAGTGTTTGTAGCTCCCCCTTTCTCCACATCCCCTCCAGCATAGCCCTCTCCCACTCGAGTCCGCAAATCTCACCTTTTCTGGTGTCAGGTAGTATCTAGTGGTCAGCTTGACCTGAATTTCCCATACCTCCAGAGAGACCACACATTTATTCATATGACACCACATTTCTTTTCCTTCTCTACTTCCAGGGGAATACACAGGTCCTTCCTCCGTTTTTCCAGATACTCTACAGAAGAGCCATACGTTAATTCCTTTAGTTCCTTGTATATCCTTCCCAATCTTCCTGAAGTTTTGTTTCTTTTGAACAATATCTTCTCTAACTTAAGAGGTTCTCTGTTTAGGCCTTTCCTATTTTGGGGGGAAGTAGCCAATCCCCTCAACTGCAAATATTGAAAAGTATTTAGATTCTCTTGCATCAGTTCCTGTAATTTTTGAGGTGATATGAATCCCCCCCCCCAAACAATTGCTCCATTCTAGTTACCCCCTTATTCCTTAGAGCTGATCTAATCTCCGGGGCTATGCTCCGTTCCCTTGTAATGAGTCTATTGGGTGAAGTGGGATAACTCTCCTTCTGCCACCATTCTTTTCTTTATTATTCCCCAGTTCTTGATCAGAGTTTCTGCAAATGGGTGGTTAAATTTAATTTCCCTGGAAATACTACCCTGATCTACAATCAGGTCCTTTAATGTCTGGACCCTTAAGAGTTCCTTCTCTAAAACTGCCCACTCGGGCACCTTTGAATCGTGATACCAGTCATATATCCCCCCAGAGATGCTGCCATATTATTATTATTATTATTAACAAACATTTATATAGCACCAGCAGTGTACCTGGCACTTTACAAAGTAATAAAATAGACATGGTCCCTGCCCCTAGGGCTTACAATCTGAGAGACAGGAGCTGGGGGAGAGACTTAGGAAGGGGAACAGAGGGAGAGACAAGGGGTCTAACATTCATGAGGATGCGAGGTCTCAAGTGCACGTACTTGGCTTGGTTACGATGAGAATGACAGCAGGCAGGTCCATGTGGCAAGGATAAGGGTAAACCGATCGTAGGTATAGGAATAGTGGCTCAGCAGGATAAAGAGTCAGACAGAGCAGAGCGAAAGAGGTGAGTTTTAAGGAGAGATTTGAAGGTATGAAGGGAGGGGGCAAGGCGGATGTGGACAGGGAGGGAGTTCCAGGCATGGGGGGCAGCAAGTGAGAAGGGAGGAAGGTGCATAGGGGAGCAGGGAAGGCATGGAAGGGTGAGAGAAGGGACAGAGGAGGAGTGAAGTGCACGGGCTGGAGTATGGAGGGCGATAAGTGCAGAGAGGTAGGGGGGAGCAAGGTTGTGAAGAGCTTTATAGGTGAAGACTAGGAGCTTGTGCAGGATTCGTTCAGGAAGGGGAAGCCAGTGAAGTTAAGAGAGGAGGGGCTGCACATGGTCGAAGCGACTGGCGAGGTAGATGACCCTGGCAGCAGAGTTTTGGACAGAGATGCGGGGAGAAAGGTGAGACCGGGGAAGGCCAGTGAGAAGGAGATATAGCTTTATGATATATGATATAGCTTTACGTCTGGAGCATTTAACCCCCCTTTCTCTCTAAGTTGTAGTAGGGCTTGTTTCTTTATCCGTGGCTTTTTCCCGTTCCACACTATATCTTTCAAAAGGTCGTCACTTAGTTTAAAGAAGGAAGTTGGGAGTTGTATCGGAATTGCCATAAGCATGTATAGAAGCTTGGGGAGCACCAGCATTTTGTAAAGATTGATTCTCACAAGGCATGACACCATCAGTTTCTTCCAAGGGCGAACTTCTTCCTTCAAATGTTTAATTAGTGGCAAAAAATTGGCAGAATATATTTTTTTTGTATTTTTAGTTAACATTACCCCCAGATATTTCAAACCTGAGTCACTTACTGGGAATTGTGATATATTTTTTTGTTGTTTCTCCAGTTCAATCCCCTGTCCAAAGACTAATGCAAAGGATTTCTCTTTATTGATTGAATATCCAGAGATACTGCCAAATTGCCCCATCACCTTCAGCAGTTCCAGGAGCATCTCCTTTGGTTTAGTTATGTATACTAGTAAGTCATCAGCATACAATGAGAGTTTAGTCACCTGTCCCCCTATTTTTACCCCTTCTATTTTTTCATTCTGCCTAATCGCTGCTGCTAATACCTTCAAAACCATATTAAACAATAGGGGGGACAGGGGGCATCCCTGTCTAGTCCCTCGCTCCAGCTGGAAAGTTTCTGAGAGCTCCCCATTAATTAAAAGACTGGATTGTGGTTTCTTATAGATTGCCATAAGCCATCTCATAAAGTTACCTCCAAAACCCAACTTCCCCAGGATCTCAAATAAGCATTTTGGCTCCACACAATCAAAGGCTTTCTCGGCACTGGCAGAGATTACCATAGCTGGATTTTGTTGCTTGTTCAGTGCATATATCACATTGATCGCCTACCGAATGTTGTCCCTTCCCTGCCTGCCTGGGATGAAACCAGTCGGATTTATGTGGATAATTTCTCCACTAATTGCTTTCAGTCTGTCAGCTAAGATTTTAGAAAAAATCTTAAAGTCCTTCTTCAGCAAGGAGATGGGACGGTAGCTGCCACACTGGTCCGGATCCCTGCCAGGCTTAAGAATCAGTGTAATTACTGCATTATAGAAGTTCTGCGGCATTTCTTTTTCTGTTAAAATATTATTATACACTACTGTAAGGTGTGGCACAAGGATTGGTGCGAAGGCTTTGTAGAATTCGTTCAGAAATCCATCGGGCTCAAAAGCCTTATTATTTTTTGAGGCTGTTATTGCCTCCTGGACTTCCTTCTCTGTGATAGGGGCATACAAAAAAGCCACTTGATCCGTATTTAATTTTGGCAATGTTACTCCCTCCAGGAATTCACAAATTTCTGTTTCCCCTGGATTTTGTGAGGAATATATTTCTTTATAAAAGTCCAGAAATGCCTCTTTAATATGCGGGAGCTCTGTACAACATTCATTTTGCGTATTGATCACCTTTTCTATCTGTGCTTTCCTCTGCTTTATTTTAACTAGTCTAGCCAGGGTCTTTCCAACCCTATTACTACTTTCATAAAAGTAGAATTTTATTTTATTGAGTTGTGTTTTAGTCTTTTATAGCTGTAACACATTTATGATTTCCTTGTTTTTGACTATTTCTAATTTTAAAGCTTTAGTGGGGGAAACTTTATTTTTTGCTTCCAGTTTTTGTAAACTAGCATGTTTCTTTCTTTTGTTGTCTTTTGTCCTTAAGGATTTTGACTTGCAAAGCGATAAGATTGCCCCTGGTCACCACCTTTGCTGCTTCCCAGAGTACTTCTGGGGATTTAACTGAATCAGAATTTAATGTGAAATATTCCACAATGCTCCTCTGTATCTGAGCTTTATTTTCCCCACTCATAAGCAAGCTCCTATTTAATTGCCAGTTAAACGATTTGGGGCTCAGGTCTCCTGTTTCTTTGAATACTGTCACCACTGCATTCTGGTCTGCCAGCACCACTGGTGTAATATAACATTTTACTCCTCTATGAGCATCCGTTTTATTGATCAGCACGTGATCAATATGGGTATAGTTGTTGTGGATGACTGAGAAAAATGTATCGTCTCTCTCTTTCCCATTTAAGTGCCTCCATAAATCTACCCATCAATATTGTTCTAAAAGCATGGACAGATCTTTTTGCTCCCTTTTTTCACTTCCTGCTCAGGAGTGGTCCAACCCTGTTATTGTGGCATTAAAATCCCCCTGGATGGTGATCCAACCTTTAGCCACTTCTGCTATTCTTTTAAAGGTTTCTTTGAAGAAGGCTGCCTTCCCCACATTGGGTGCATATATGTTTGCTGTATTCATCAGCCTGCCCTGCATCTTCCCAATTATGCAGAGGAACCTGCCTTCCTTATCCCTAATGCATTTTTCAATCTCAAAGTTTTTCTTTTCGCCAAATCCTATTATAACTCCCGCTTTTTTTTTTTTTGCGCATGAGGCATATAGACCTCCTATCTTTGGGTTCATAAATCTAGGGACATCTTTATCCAACAAGTGGGTTTCTTGCAGCAGAAATATGTCAGCCCCCCAGCTCTTCTATAAAATCTCTCACTCTTTTTCTCTTCTGTGGGGAGTTTAAACCTCTGACATTGATTGTAACAGTTTTAATACTAGTCATTCTTCAATATCAAGTTACGTTTGGAATAGATCCCCTCTTTCAACCACTCATTAGTGTACCATCCCCTTACCTTTTACCTTACCTTTATCCAGTAGCCCAACTAAATCATGTTCCAATTCTCTTGCACCGTACCTGCTTCTTGAAATCCATTTTCCCTTTTCCAATATCAATACCTTGTTGTGTGAACTTTTACTTTCCCCACCCTGTGTCACCTTGGATTCAACCCCTCTCCCCCTTCTAGATTGTCCCACCCCTCCCCCTCCCACTCTGGCTCTTACACCAGCCCTTCATCCTCCTTCCTCTACTTGTGCTAGGGACCCACTGAAAGCCTGCACCTGGTTCCAAAATCCCAAGGTGTGCCCTCCTTCCCCTCACCCCCAGCTCCTTTCAACTCAATTGTTGTAGTTACCCTTCTTATTAACCCAAGCCCTTTACATTAGTATACACCCATTCCCAAATAGGAATTCAATACACTCAAACCCCCAACAGAGTTCCTTGATCAGTGTCTCTCTCTTGCTTCCCTTGCTTCTTCATTTCTTCTCTTGCCCCTGCTCTATTCGCCTCTGCATCTGGAAACCTAGCATTGGTGGGATTCAGCAGTCCTGTACCCTGGTACTGGGAACTGCCGATTGTGCTGCCCAAAAGACCTCCAGATGCTCAGTATTTTCAAAGAATTTCTTCCTCCCATTATCAATTATCATCATTCTCACTGGAAAAATCAGTTTTGGTTTCAAATTTCTCTCATTAAGCAGACTAAAGTATTTGTTCCATCACATTCTTTTTATTGTTTCTGCAGCATAGTCAGGAAACACTTTCACAGTCTGCTGCTGGAATAACAATTTCTTCTTAATTCTGGCATTTTTCAAAATCTCTTCTTTATTTGATAGTCTTCGAATTTAACAATTATAGGGCGAGGGGGATCCAGGTCTCTCTGACCTGGCCGCCCTGTTCTGTGAGCCCTGTCAATTACAGCAGAATGGAGATGCATCTCCTCTGGAAAGTTTTTTTCCAGCAGGGCTCAGATAATTTCATTAGCCTTTTCAGTGCCTGCCATTTCCTTAATTCCATTAAATCTTAGCTTCCCTCTATATTGCCTTGCTGCCAGCCAATTAAAAAGCTGACCATCTGACTTGACCAGCTAATCAAAACTTGTCACTTGCCTTACCATCGCTCAGTTGTCCCCTCAGTCCAGAGATATACGGCTGCAGCCATCACACCAGATATAATTTACAAAACACTTTCCTTGCCACAGCCACCACCTGGACATCCAGGCAGAGCTGCACATCAAGGAGCATGCCCAGACTGAAAACCTGAGGAAGCAAGGCCAGACACACCCCATCAATGATGGGGGCCTCCACACCCTCAGCCCTCCCCACCAGCATCACCTCCATCTTGTCAGGATTCAGCTTCTGTCAGCTCGCCCTCATCCAGTCCCCCACAGCTGCCAAACACTGGGTAAGCAACGTCACTGCTGCACCTGGGTCTGCTGAAAATGAAAGGTAGAGCTGGGTGTCATTAGAATACTGATGACACCGCACCCCAAACCCTCTCACAACTTTGCCCAAAGGCTGCATATATATGTTGAACAGGAGAGGGGACAGAATAGAACCCTGCGGGACCCAAAAGTCATTGCACATGCACAAATGGCCTCTGGGCTGTTTTCACATGTGCAAAATGGCTGCCACCCTTACCCAAAAGGGTGTCAGTAGCATCACCGCCATTTTGGATAAGGGTGGCCTAATGAACATGTGCAAAACGGCTGCTGCCCTTACTCAAAATGACACGGCCACTAGGTGAGGGTGGTGGCCATTTTATGCATGCGCGGTGGCCTTTTACAAAAATAAATAAATAATCTAATTCTGACTCCAACCCTACAGTAACCTCCAAATCATCTAGGATATCTCCAATTGCAGCATCTCTACTATCACTAACAAAGCTTAAATCAAGAAAACCATTTTTACTGAAGGGGCTCTCAACAGTGTTTCTATCCTATCTAGAGTTTCTTTCACAAGGAGGTAACAGAAGCCTCCAGTGGGTTAATGTGGGTATTAGCAGTAAATCATAGGTGATTTGGCATATATGCATTACATTGGGATGCATTCTTTACCTTCTTGTTTCCTGTGATTGTGGAAAGACACAATTAATAGATGTCCCCTCCTGCTAATGGGACCAAGCCCCACATTTGCCATGTGGACTCATGTACAGGAGGTTTGGGATCATGGTCAATGTCTGAAAAGAAGTCTGAAGAGGTTAATTAAACTGACTTTTGTGGTGGTTAAGTGGCTAATTGATCTGCTCTTTGAGGTACGGCTGAAGTGGGTCAGCTCATGTGTTTTTGCAAACATAATCTGCCCCTGGATTTTAGGCAACACCATATTTCCGTGGTCCATTCCAACTTCTCCATTTTGTGCATGCCCCAAATGGATTTCTTTTCTTTCTTTTTTTGTGAACATTCACAAAATGGCATAGCACAAGGGGAGGGGAATCTGGGTTGCTGACCTGGATCTCCATGGAATGGGGACGAGATCACAGCCAGTCCCCAATCTGCCAGACCCACATTGGGGAGCAGGCAATTCAGCTGAAGACAGAATCTGGGTTTTTTCTCCCCATTTTAGCCGTATTTTGAACTGGGATAACAAGTAGGAGAGGGGGAGTTTCACAGCCTGTGTCTTGCTGTGAGTTTGCCACATTATTCTGTGGCAGTTTTGGTGGCATTCTGCTGCAGCACCTTCCAAAGCCACCGCATCCTGAAAAGATTTGCAGAGCTAAATATCACAATTGCATGTTTAAGAAAACCAAACTGAGCAACCTTTTTTAATATCAAAAAGCAGCTTGCTGATGTCAACTAGACTTGGACTATACCTTTAAGGCATAGTTTTCTTTACATCCACAGGACAAAAAAAAAAACACCAAACCCCTGCATATAGATCATTTATATTTTCTAGGATGTATTTGTCCTTAAGAAAGACTAAAGTACAACAGCCACTCAGGGAGCAACTATTTGTCATTCCGTGTGGATCCCTCGGTTTTGCTTTCTCTGATAAGGGACTTTGGTGACTGAAATATAGATCAAAGCTCCAGCCTAAGGCCAGTCAGAAGAAAGGCGAGGGGGAAAAGAGGAGAAAAGGACTTGTTTAATTTTATTTTTAAAAATGTCATTGAATTTAAGGGAGTCTCTTTCTTTTATCCCTTTTTGAAATGTTTCTGGCTCATCCTACACGTAGCATATTTGAAACAATTGTGAAAAGCGAAAAATTGAGGTAAGAGCAACAACGATCTCCACACAAGCTAATCTCTTGCTAGATTGATTCTACAGTAGCCAATGGGTAAAAACAAACATGCAGGCAGTGAGGCAGCTCCCCGGACCAGGGAGGAAAACTGCGACCACAGCTCTCCAGGTCAGTGACCGGCACGAAACCAATGTGCCTGCCGCTGAGAGAGCCCTCCCACCGCCTGCATGACTACATTTTAGTAGATACATTTAGCAAAGCATTTAGTAATGTACCGTAAGGCATAATAATCCTGCTTTGTCAGTGGAATGGCACCCCTCCAACAAGGGGGCACGCAAAGGAGGGTGTAGGGTGGTGGACTTTCTCCACCAGCTTTAAGAAGGCACCAGCACCTCAGGAAAGAGCTTTCAAGGGCTCCCTGCCCATCAGTGCCCATTTTAAAAAGAAAACATACAAGCAAAAGAAAAGCAAGACACCAAAGGATTGGCAGCCCACAGCCAGGTTCTCTGGCCCCTCAGTCCAGCCAATCAGGGAGCTGCAACTGTTCTTCAAACAATCGGTCAGCCTAACGCAAATAGAGTAGTCTTCTGCTTCAGCATCTCAGCCTGTCCACTACAGGCAAACAACCATACTGCAGCCTGACAAGAATCAAAATGGGTATTCACAAAAATGGGGATTCACATCACAATTGCTGCACCCAAATCAGTTTGGATGGTTAGGGCACTAACTTACTAAACAGCACACATTTGATGCTTAACGAGTTGCCCGAATTGTCCCATTACCATTACTGATGACTGGTTTTGAACAGTAGTCATTAGTTATTCTTGATGAGAGCACCAGCTGCAGAGAATCATATCCTGAAAATTAATATTTCTGTTCTTCTAGTTGGCCTCAACTCCAGTTTAAATAAGATGCTTCTGTTTTTAACCAAGTGTGAGACGTTCCATTTGGGAAATAACACCCAACGTATTATTTCTTCAAATGACAAGGCAAAATATAAGATGCTAAGAACCTTCATTACTGTCAAGAAAGGTTTTTTGTTTCATTTAAATGGAAAATTTCTGATGGATGGGAGTGGGGAAATCTCATAAATCTTGAACCTTTGACTCTGAGTTTATCTGAACATGATTGAATGGTAACAGAGGCCTGGTGAACTGAGTCTGCAGCATTGTCACTCAGAGTCATGTCTTTTGTTGCAGTTTGTCTTGTATGCTGAAGCCTCCTCCTTCCAGTTGCAGAGGTTGAAATTTCTCACTGAACTCCCATCCCTTTAAATACTTATAATCTGCAACTGACCTCTCCCTCCTAAAAACTCTTCTCCCCATGCAAGATCTCACTAAAGTCTTAAAACAGATGTTTAGCTGGATCCTGTTGCCAAATCCTGCCGATTCGCCCTCCATAACATTGCTCGGATTCACCCTTCTCTCTCTACCTCCTTGGCCAAAACCTTTGTTCATGCCATGGTTATCTCTCGCGGCGATTACTACAACCTCCTCCTTGCTGGCCTCCCTCGCTCTCACCTGTCCCCCCTTATCGCAATCCAAAACTCTGCTGCTAAGGTCATTCACTCTGCCCGTCGCTTTGATCATGTGAAGCCTCTCCTCTTCTCTCTTCACTGGCTCCCACTTCCTGAATGTATCCTTTTTAAACTCCTGGTATTCACGTTCAAAACACTCCACAACCAAGCTCCCCCTTACCTCTCAGACCTAATCTCCCTACGCACTCCTGCACGCGCTCTCTGCTCTTCCTCTGTCCCCTCCCTC
>QEPC01012378.1:867947-879341 GCA_003113815.1 Sphenodon punctatus
CCAATGCCGGCTAGTCGTTCCCCATATACTTACTGTCTGCCCTCTTCTGCACTCTGCTGCACCCAACCTGATTCTAACCAAGCCAAGCACACACACCCGAGACTTCGCATCTGCCTGAATGTTTGTTTGTCTTCTCCCGTGTCTCTTCCACTGTCCCTTCTCCATCTCCCCCTCCTTGTCTTTTAGATTGTAATCCACAGGCAGGGACCGCATCTATTTCTATGTTCTGTACAGCGCCAGGCACATGGCTGGTGCTATATAAATGTTTATTATAATAAAAATAATAAAATAATAAAATAATAATAATAATCCGTGCTGGGAATGAACAGCAGGGAATGGATCATTCCATCATAACTTGGTGATCTAGAGGGCAGCAGGAACAACAGGCATCCCCAGTCCAGTGTGTGCGGAGGAGGACGGAGGCAGCAGGAGAGCCGTGAAGGCTAGTGGTGATGGGGCGAGTGCTTGTAGACCTTGTGGTATGCCGGGCCGGGGGCTGGACTTAGAGATGGATTTGGGGGTTGATTATGGCCAACCCCTCCGTTGGAGACTATGCTTGGGGTGTGTGGTGCTCTGTTCTGCCCTGGGACGCTGTGGTCGGGGATATGCCTCACTCGCCCCTCTCCACCCCTTTCACGGACCTTGCAGTTGGGGGAAGATGTGATCACACACACACTCCTTGGAAGATTTTGATTGGGGACCTTCCATAGTGCCTATCCAGGACTCTGGGAAGCAACGGGATGAGGGACGCTCTTCTCCAGTTTCCCCATTCGACAGCTGGGGTAGGCTGTTGGCAGCTCTGCTCCTAGGAAGGGGGTGGGCCTTGAGGTCAGCTTCCCGGTCACTCCCTCAAAGGCAGGGAGCGGGCGGCAGCCGTGCCATGGGCCCGTGCCGAAGGGGCATGTCCAAAGGGGCCTGCCCTTTGGCAGTGCCCTTTGGTTGGGTCAGATGGCTGGGGATGGCAGATGGAGCTGGGGTAATCAGCATTTGGACAAAGGAAGAGGGGTATATTTACATTGCACGGGAAATTGCTCTTCCTCCTGGTGAGAGCAGGAGGATAGAGGGCTCCTCCCTGGTGACAGCAGGGGGAGGTGAGGAGGTAGGTATGGCAGTACTGCTAGCACTACCTGCACGTAGGTGTTAGAGGACTGCTAGATTGATGGATGATATACTATTGTGATTTTTGTTGAGGGGGTGGGAGTTGTTATTTAGGGGCTTGTTATTGCTGAAATGATTATTAATAGGATGTGTTGTCTGTATTATGTATTATATTATGCTGTGAACCACCTCAAGCCATCTGTGTATGGGAGAGTGCGGGATATAAATTAAATTGGAATGGAATGGTTTTCCTTTACCAAGTTACTGTTATTCCATTTTGCACCATTTCACCAATTAACAGTTTTCTGTCCATTTTGTTCATCTATTGATTGTTCCATCTTGGAAAGAGACTAACATGGTAAGTCAGAATGGGTTGGTAAAATTGAAAACGGTAAAAGGGAACATCGGTCACGGTGATACCTGGTAATTCAGGTAGTCAGGTATCCATCTTGGATTTCAGCTATCGATAGGGTATTCAATATGCTACCTGAAATTTCAGGTAATGCCCATTAGTACAAGATTTGCTACCCATTTCACACAAAGCCCCACTTCCTGATGCTTCCCTATTATCCTCAATTTCTGAAGTAAGGTCAGGGGGTGTTTCCCTCTCCTGGCTCCGTTCTCCATTTTACTAATGCTGTAAAGCTCTGGTCCTGCAGGAGATGTGATAGCAAGCGAGACAGGAGACCTGCAGGCATTTTTAGACACACACACATTTTTTTACCCAGACTGAAGAGTCCAGGTTGTGAAAACTCCCGCATGGCGAGTTTAGATGCTCCCCTCCTCTGACCCCCATCTGGAAGTCGCCCAGGCACCATTGCAAACATCAGTGCCAGTGACTCCCGCATGTTTTGAGAAGCAGACTTTGTAAGTCCTCTGAAATCGGAAAGGTCCTCATCCTTCATGAAACCAAGTACTTTCTACCCCCTATCTCTGATTCTGCAGGCCCTCTTGCTTTGTCTTGTTCCTGCTGCTCTAGCTACTTTACTTGTCCCTCCTCTCCTCTGCCAGCTGCTGTCTTGTGCCTGCCTGACAAGGAGTGCAGAGGAAGGGAGGAGAAAATGGAAGAGAAGTGATGCTTCACTGTCTTTTGCCCAACCAACAGGGGTTACAAGATTCTAAGGAGGACAGAAGATACTAAGGGTGGGGAGAGATTATGAAGTAGTACTGTTGTGGGGTGGGCCCAAGGTGTGCCAACAACCAAAGTGGAATGAGAGCTCATCTTCCAGATTGCCCCCCCCTGTGATTGTCTAATATGGGGTGAAAAGAGATCTAATGCTAACACCACCTCCGTGCCCCAGAGCGGCTCCTTCAGTCTGTCAGGGGTGCCTTCTTGGAGGTCCCCCGTGTTAAGCAGAGGGCCACAATGGAGAGGACATTCCCGGTGGCTGGGACGCACCTTTGGAACTCCCTTCCGGAGGAAGCCCGCCTGGCCCCAAGCCTGTTGACATTCCGGCGCAGTTGTAAAACCTGGCTGTTTGCCCAGGCCTTTGGGGAGGGGGGGAGGAGGGGTTAATGGGTTTTCTCCCCTATCTTTTTGTTTTAATGTTCCTGGGCCCTGTTTATATTTTATAGTATATGTTCATGTTTTAAATGTTTATGTTTTACATTTGTATATGTATTTTATATTTTTTATTGTGTAAGCCACCCCGAGCTGTTCGCAGGAGGGGCGGGGTAGAAATTTGGAAAATAAATAAGAAAATAAACTAAACATTTCTTATGCATATTGCAGGACTGTATTGGTGCCCTATGCAGCCATGCAACATGCATAAGAAATGTTAAAGCGGTGTTAAAGTGGAGTTAGCATTATGACTCTTTTCACTCCAGATATCACAGTAAGAACAGCATTGATTGGTAAATACTAATGTTCCTATAGGACATTTAAAAATCCTGTGTTCTTCCAAAAGTTGGAGGGGTGGTGGTGGTGGTGGTGTTATTTTTAGAAATCGGTTTTATGTTTAATAGCTTCTTGCCCAAACCCTTAAAAATCTGTTTTTATCTTCCACTTTGGGTTAAGCACCTCTCCACATAGGGAAGCAATCCATTAGCACTGCAAAGTGCACCAGGAGGTACAATTTTAGGCATCACAGGTGGCTTTCATTTCTTGCAAATAGATCTTTTGTTTAGAATTGCTTAAAAAGGATTATTGAATGATTTAAAGATGTTTATGACAGGGAGAAGAAGAAGCTGAGAAAACAAGAGGCTGTGGCAGTAACACAGGGGAGAATTATTGAAGGGGCTTTGAAAATCTAATATCAGTATTATGGGTTTGGTCCTCACTCAGGTCTTTTGTGATGCTAACTGTAGAGCTGCCCTTATAGACAATAACTAGCTGATCATTTCCCCCTTTACAGGAGTAGCACAGAGTTGCAAGGAATTTTAGAGGTGGGACAGAAGGAATGAATGGCACACATAACTGCTTATTCTGCATGGTTATAAAGCAATTCCACTGGACAGCTGCAGTCAGTTTACCCAGGCTGTTCTGGCTAATTAAGGGGCTGATCCTAAGCCCCCCGCACATGTGTGTGCGCACATTGTACATAGTCTGCACACACATTATATAGACTCCATAAAAGGGATTCCCATGGGTTGTGTGCATGTTGTGTGCACATCGTCTGTTCCGCACTCATGTTGTATAGGGCTTAGCATCAGCTCCTAAGTAATGAGTGGACCTGGGTTAAAATTTCAATTTGAATGACTAGAGAAAGACCATATGCATTTGAACCTCTGTAATGCAGAAGAGTCTTTATTCCTAATGTGTTTTAGTTGTCCTGCTACTTTTTTTTTGCAGGGAGGACATATAGCATGTTTCGCGCTGCTCAGCAGTCAAAAAGTCAACGACAGGATCACAAAGTTCCATGCTAGAACTTTGGTGCTGGAGGGAATTCGCGAGACAGCAATGAAGAAATTAAGCAGTTGGAATATAATGCCTATGAGGCGATGTTGAAGGAAGTGAAAATGTTTAGTTTGGAGAAAAGATGACTCCAATACTACTTGATTACTGTTTTTCAAATATGTGCTAGCTTGCTATAACAAAAACACCACCAACTGTTCTCAGTGGTCACTGAGGATAGAACTTGAGATATTTTATTTAAATTGAAGGAGAAATGATTTCAGTTAAATTTTAGGAGCCATTTTTCATCCACAAGAACAGATAGGCAGTGGAAGAGATTAGGATGAAAGATGGTAGAATCCCCCATCACTCTTCAGAAATAGGTTAAACGCTTTTCAGGTATGGTCTAGATACACGTGGTTCTGCTTAAGGCAAAGGGATGTACTAAATTACCTTTTAATATACACTCCAGGCCTTGAATTTTATTATTTTAACATCTGATTATTGCTGATAGCACTGAACAGCTGTTGATTGCTGAACCTATTCAGTGGGTTTAGAAGGGTATGCCACATATTTGGATACCCTTCTTAACCATATAAAAAGGGGAGACGCCCAAGACAAAGCGTCCAGATATGGTGGCGGCAGTAGTTTCTATTCTGTTGTGGAGTTACGATGTTGAAATTCAACCAGCTCTAGTAATGAGGTATTATGGGGAGCTGCACTCTCCTAGAATGGTCAGTAAGGCAGAACAGATTCATTAAGTCATCAGTTGTCATCAGTTAAATCCCCATTAATTCAACCTTACTCTTCCGCCTCCCCCCCTCAAGAAATAGATTAACTCATGAAAGATGAAAACTACTTCATCCTTTTCCTGTTCTTACTCAGACTTTAACTCACTTTTCCAAAATATGCAAAAATCAGCCAATTAAGGCCTGGTAGAGTGGGAACAAAGAGAAGATCAAAGAATAGTATTTAAAAATGAATTATCAGATTTTGTTCCTATAGGTAATGGTCCCAGACACTATTCTTATATATAAGAAGTGAAATCCAGTCTCTTTTGTTCTGTACTTCTGAAAAGAAAAGAAAAAAGGGTTTAAAAAAAATAAAATAAAGCTCAAGGAAAGTCTGGGTGAAATGCTAAGGCTAAATCCAGCCCCAGTGTAACTCTAATGGGGTGACACCAGAGGTGAATTGCTCTTTTGTCTTCTTTGAAGCAAACAATAATGAAATGAACAAAGGTAGAGCAACAGAGAGTTCTATGTTAAACCTGGTACATTTCAAAAAGGGAAAGGGATCTAAGTACTTTGGGTCAGATGCCACTCCGTCTCATCCATGAGGCTCAAGTGACAAGGGGGTGTAACAGATGTTGCTAAGAGTTTGGCCTTATGTCTGCAGAAAATATGCACTTAACATTAAGGGCTGATCTCATACCCTGTGGCACACAGTTTCTGCATGACACAATGTGCCTGCATCAGAGGTCCATGCAGAGCATGGGATCCGCTCCATCATCCGTAAGGCATCTGGCTTATGCTCCAATTGGTTTCCGTTGTTATAAAGACAGAGTTCTAAGTATAGGGAGACCCTCCGGGACCCAATGCTATGAAGTGTAGAACACTAACTTCCATTTGACTTTTTATATGCTTCACAATGGGCCTTGTATGGGCTTCTCTGGTACCAGAGTTTGACGCAGTTCAGATGGCAGGTGTGGATCAGGCTATACTGGAATAGGCATACACTACAATGATTCGTTGGGGTGAACAGTTCTGAGAGCAAAGGCATGTGGGAATTTAGTCATCCAAATATCAATTTTATTATTCTTTTCTCATGATAGTCTGAGTGATTGTAAAAGTACTGGTTCGCCTCTTCTATATTATATAATATGTAGACATAATATTCCTTGTAGCATAGCATTTAAATTCCATCCTTCCATCCTTGTGCAGTGAACCACACAAAATAAAAACAGAATACAAAAATATAAAATACAATAAAATATAAATTCTCAATTAAAAAACATAGGCCCAAGAACATATATAACCCCTTACTCCAAAAGAACATACACACACCCCGACTACCCATACCACTCATGAAATGACTGGCGTAACAGCCAGGTTTTGCATTGTCTACAGAAGGAGCGGAGATCCGAAGAGAGGCGAATCTCTACCGGGAGGGACTTCCATAGTCATGGCGCTGCCACCGAGAACACTCTCTTGAACATCATTGAGTTCAGACATGTAGGTAGGGAAGTACTATTGTTCCAAAATTCAGATATTCTATTTCCATATGCCTCCCTCCATCCTATTATGCTGTAACATGGACTCTCGTTATTATATCAGCATCAGCACTTAACTGTGTTATTGTGGGTTAGACCCTCAACTGGTATACCTCAGCATAGCCTTGTTTATTACAGTGGAGGTAATCCCTACTACAAATAATATATTTTTTAAGATTGGAAGGGAACTGATGGGTCATTTAGGCAACCTTTTTCCATTCCCTAACTATAATTCTTATAGTTAGGAAGTTTTTCTTAATACATAACCAAAATCTACCTTGTTGGAATTTAAGTCTATGCCCCCTTTTTCTAATTTTTACACAAGTGGAGAACAATTGTTTCCTTTCTTTTTTGAAGCAACCTTTTAGATTATTTGAAAACTGCTGTCCACGCCCCTGCCCAAACTTCTTTTCTGTAGGATAAGTCTGTTCAATTCCTTCTACTTTCCCTCCTATATGCTGCATTCTAAACCACTTTCATTTTTGTTGCTATCTTTTAAATCCTCTCCAATTTAGAGATGTCCTTCTCAAAGTATGGTGTCTCAGACTGAACATAATACTCCAGGTGAGGGCTCTCACCACATGCTCTTGGTGGTGAACATGAAATATCTCTTAAAACCCAATCATCTGTATTTTGAGAGAAAGAAAACAAAAGTTGCTTTTGGAGAGTTTGAGTGCGTTTTCAAATCTCTCTCTCTCCCCCCCCCTTCCTCTCCCTCCCCCCGCCCCCGCAGTTCTAATTTTTAATATTTTTTCTTGTTCTAGCAGCAATACAAAGGGTCATACCATGGGCATAATCTTTTATGCAAAGTTCCCATTGATTTTGATAAGAATTCCATATGTAGAATGATAGCCCAGAAGTACAAAACATTTTACTGGCAGATGTTTTGCAAGCTGTTCACTCTCATCCAATAAAATGCAATGGGGTGAACACACAGCACTAGCATTATGGGTTTTAAGAAGCTAAAGAATGAATATTTCTTTCAGTTTATAAAATAAACAAAATCATTAAGAAAGCACAGCCTATTTGTTAAAACCAAGTAAAACTAAAATAGCTCCACAAGCAAAACAAGCAAGCTGCACTCTCTCAGTGAGGGAAGGATGGGAGAAATGGATAGGCCTTGCAGCATTCCATAAAGGGCAATAAACATGGGTTTATTTATCTTTGTTGGTCCTTTGGACAGAACAACAAGGAAGTTACAGAAAGTAAATTCTGTATTTGAGTTTACTTTGCCACATTTCCAACTCTAAATATCCAAAATCATGTGTCAGGCCCACAAAAACTGCTTTCCCACCTGCGGCGGCAGTGGCAGCAGCAGAAGGGGTGACGGAAGACACAGCAGCACGGAGGAGCCGGCCGAAGGGAAAAGAGCCGGTGCAAATGGGGATCTGCTGTGGCTTCTCTAGCACGTCATGGCACGATTTTGCACCCTGACATGCCCAAGAGAAGCCACGGCAGATCCCTGTTCGCACCAGCTCTTTTTCCATTGGCTGGCTCCTCCATGCTGCCCGTCTTCCCTTGCCCCTCCTGCTGTTACCACTGCCGATGCAAATGGGAATGCAGCCACAATCATTAAGTTGACTTCAAAATCATGAGATTTTTTTAAAATAATAACTTAGAAGTTTTTTTAAAAAAAAATTGCCTTCTGGTTTCTGATCCTTGAGGTCACCCAGTCACTTTTTCAAACTTTTCTTCACAACCATGAAGTCTAAACAAAACCATCTTATTTTAATGAAAGTTGAATTATTATGATTATCACACTTTCTATCCTAAAATCATGAAACTTTCATGAGACCCTAACACCACTGACTCATCTTTGGCTGGTAGTATGTAGACACAGGGCATACCTTAAAGTGCTGGTCTTTTCTGGGTGTATAAGTCCACAAGTAAGTTCTGGATGCATTCTCACCACCACCACCACACACACGCACTTCCCTGATGCAGTTCCTGGATGCATTCTTCACACAAATGCTGCCCTGAGGCAGTCTAAAGTAGCCACAACTGAGGGGCTGCCATGGAAACCAAGTGACCACAGCTGCTTGGAGCAAAGCAGTTTACCTGGAGAACATTTTGCACACAAAAGTTCTGGGAGAAGTTCAATGCAGACGTTCAAAGAGCCAAATGTTTAAGGTCTGGGTGAGTGATTTAGATACACAGAAAGTTCAGGATGTAACAGAAAACATGCAGGAGACATGTGTGTGTAAAAACACCCTGTGACAGGCAAAACACAGTAGTGGTGCTGTAGGGTAGAGGGTAGTCTGCCCTGGCAACTCATCCATAGAGGCAGGGTTTGCTGGTGGGACTGCATCTATTTAGTCCCTATAGATGAGATGCCACTGCTTGATAAACAATCCTCCTGGAGTTTCTATGAGCAGTGTGGAAGATTATGCACTGTTAACCCACCTCCACAGATGCAGAATCCCATTTCCTGCACCAGTTGTACAGCTACCCAAGCCCAGGATGGGACAACAACATGTGTGCTTCACTCCCTGCCCCCACCCCCCATCCTAATCGCAGGAGAGCATCATAGTCCAGGGAACAAATGAAGGAAACAGCATATGTAGTCAAAGACACAAAATAAACGTCTTGTGTGCTTGTAAAGGTTTTGGCCTCCAGGGGCATGGGTCCCCAAAAGGTCAGTCCTAACTACTCACTGGTTGTTCTCACTCCAGTGATTCAACTATTCAAAAGTGATAAGCCACCAAACATTTGCAGAGGTTGTACCTAGGGTTGCTATCTCTCTTGGTCTTGTACCTGTCACTCCCATAAGCCAAAACAGGAGTATCAGGGTCAAAACCACAAGAGGTGTCAACCCTAGTTCAACACATCAACCAGACATGCAAGCCTCACTCTGGGTTCACTCTGGCAAGCCCCACATGCAACCCAGATGTGCAAGCCCCACTTTGGGTTCCCACCCTTGAGAGAGGCCTTTGGGCATGCCAGCGTTGGCCAACCAGCCAGCTCCAGAGAAAGTCCAGTGTGATTTATGGCCGGAGGTGACTTTCTACCCTCTGCAGTCGAGACACTTAGAGGTAAACATTTGAAAGCCCTGTTGATGAAACTGACAAGGCAAAGCTCCCTGCTGGTGGAATTGAATTGGCAAAGCATAGCTAAGTTGACAGTGAACAAACATTCATTGCATTTATTAATTATTATTATTTATATAACACAAGCAGTGTACCTGGCACTGTACAATTTTGGCTGCTCAGTGGATCTCCTGACGAATTTCCTAGATTTGTTCTGACAACAAACCTGTGTTCCGTCCAGGGCCAGCTCCCAATATTGCTTGAACAAATGTTAACATTTGCCCCCTAATTTTAGGAAGCTGGATTGGTGGCAAGCGTTACATGTAGATATGCCTACTGAGGAAAAACTAGCGAGGTAGGGCTCTCCTTCCAAATCTGAGTGGGAGTAGTTTGCTTTATTCCCATATGTGTATAATGCCTACTCCAATGAGGCTCTCATCCCTGAAAAACAGCAGTTATCCATGAATTCACAGATCTGCCCAGGTCTATTGAGAGAAATTTTGGGGTCCAGTACATCTTGATAATTGAGGGCTTCCTAACTCCTGCCTCCCATCATTGTTTTAAACAAATTTCTGGACAAGGTATTTTCACATATGCTATTTGCAATTATTTCTCTCATCATATTTTAATGTATATTAAGAAAGAAAATTCTTGTAGTTTTGAGGGGGCTCCCTGACCTTCGAGGCTGGTATAGTTGTACCCTACTACTCCCTCTCCTCAGGTCTGGATCTGCTACTTCTTCTGCTGATTCTCCCCTCAGCTGGATTGCAAAAGCCAAATTCTCTTTTTGTTGACACTAGTTCAACCCCACCAAAGTCCTTGGGAGTTAGACTTGCACAGCTGAGAGGAAAATGTGGCCTTAAATCATTTGGTAATGAAATCAACCATATCAGCTACATCAATCACACAGTCTGCTAAACGATCTTTTCCCTCTCTCACGCACACCCAATCTAACAGTCTCTCTATCAAAAGCAGAGCTGCTTGAATGGATCACTGCAAATAAATTATCCAACAAATTTCAGGTTTTTTTTTTACTTTTTGAAAGTCATTCCCTAGATGATCCTGATTGCAGGGGATGAATTTGTAACCTATAACTGTTCACAAATTAGTTTTTGCAAACATTTCAGCTGATGGGTAGGCCACTGACTCTCTGTTGTAACTATTCATTAGGCAGGGTGTGTTTAATTAGTCACTTATGCATTCTTAGACATAGCTGTCTTTCCCCTGGGACTTAAATGTCCAGGTTCTTCAAACTCCCGCACTGGGAGTTCAGACGCTGCTCCCCACACTGGACGTTGTCGGGCACCATTGCAAACAGAAGTGCCCACAACTCCCACGTGTCTGGAGAAGCAGACTTGGTAAGTCCCTGATTATTGGGACTTGAGGACTTACCAAGTCTGCATCTTCAAACATGCGGGAGTTGCAGGGGCTGCTGTCTGCCATGGTGCCCAGAAACTTCCATTGGGAGGAGCAGCATCTGAACTTCCTGCACAGGAGTTTGAAGAACCCGGACTTTTAAATCCTGGGGAAAAGAGCTGTGTCTAAAACCACCCGTAAAAATCAAATGCTCTTATTTCTGCGCCCTGATTATATGGCTTTTAAAACAGGAATTTATGAAAGAGTGAATAGTATATGACAGTGATTCCCAAGATATGGTCCACTGGTGGGTTGCATGATAACAGTAAGTATTTTGAGGCTAGTCCATGAAACCAACAGAAGTTCCACCTAAAGCCATGGTCCCCACAAGCACCTCAGTTAACTCTTCTTGTGGGGACCCAATTGACTAACATGACCATGATGACTATCACATGCATATTACAGTCATTCCATTGCTCACTTGCAGCTCTGGATAAGCTTGTCATGCAAAGAAGGGGGGGAATCATCTTTGTGCAGCTGCAACCAACCCACAATGAACATGGACATTACTGAAGGCCAGTGTTTTGCTGATCCACAATGACTGGGAAACACTGACGTATGTGCCTGTTCACTCAATATTTCCAGACATATGTCTGAAGGACACAAAACATATGCAAACAAATGTTACTTCATACACAATGAAAGGGGGTTTATATTAGGGCTGTACCAAATAGTACTTCTGGGTACTCAGGCCAATTTACAATGTTCCAGGTAATTGGCCCAGTTACTTAGAGGCCCTTCAGCACTGTGTC
>QEPC01012378.1:879441-889975 GCA_003113815.1 Sphenodon punctatus
GTGTGGCAGAAGGATGAAGAGGAGGAGTAGCAGTAACTTTCTTGTTCTTCCCACCCCTCTGAGACTTCGCTGACACGGTCGCAGATATGCAACAGCGAATCTAACAAATAAAGCAAGAGAGGAAAACAATTTGTTACTCAAAGACTCAGAGAAAAAAAGATCATTCTCTTAAGTTCAATTTTAGACTCCTGCCCCGCTCCCACCTTTTCTGTCTCCCCTCTCTTCCTGCCCTCTATAGTACTTCATTAATTCCATATTGTTTGGCTAACTAAAAGCCTTCCTGCCTGGCCTGTCCCCACTGGTCTCTCTCCCTCCTTCACAGTCATTTTTGATGACAAGCCCTGATGCTGCCACCACCCCTATAGGAACACTGTGCTTTCTTCCAAAGTTCCATCCTACAGCCCAAGCAGAATCCATCAGGTTGCACGGTTGATAGAGATATACATCATCACAAACATTACCCACTCACTGTGATCTCACTCACCATCAAGTGGACGTGTCAGCTTCTGAATTCATTATATAGATTTGATGGAGGTCTTGCTCACAATCTTCAGTGTCCACTGTCCTTCTGTGAGGGGAGTACTGGAGGTGCTTGTGTCGACTAAGGACAAGGACAGCAACAACAACAGGGACACAACACCACACTCACTAAACAGTACAAAATGGATATGTTTAGAGTTAGATAAAAAACTAGGTCAACTGATTAACTTTGGAGAAAAATAAAACATCTTTTTAAAGTTTTTCTGGGAATTATTAACTGGTGGAATAGTGCTTAGAAGATCCATAAACTTCTTAAAAGAAGATTGCTCCATGTGTAGATGTTTTCTACAATGCTTTCATGGAGAACTGTAAAAAAATTGATTTTGTCCTGCTCTCAATAAATGGACTCCATCACTGCCATACAGCAAAAACGAATCTCTAGAGAAATCCCTATGCCAAATTGTATTCATGTCTCGATCACACAGAAAACCATGGATTGTTTTGTTTTCATATCTCATTGATTTACAAAGCTTAGCAACCTTATTGCTTGTGTATCTAGTATATTGTCTCTTGATCAAATCAGAGACCAATATCTTGCAGTTTAGAAATGATTCTATGATATTGGACAGGTCAACTTTCATTGCTCGCAACAATGCAACATCAGTGAGTTGACCCAAATCATTTCCACCACAGTGGATCACAATTCCAGAAGGAGGTGGAATAGATCTTCTTCTCTTACACCGCTTTTAAACAAGGCACTGAAAAGTACCTCCTGAGCCCCGCATTGAGAGAAAAGCTGCATGGGGAGTGTTTACATGCTCCCCGCACTGCCGGAAGTGACGTGCTCCCCGTTGTTGGCAGTGGCGGCGGCTGGAGATGCGGTGATTTGAAGAGGTGCATTCTGAAAGCCTCACTTTTTAGGCTTTCAGAATGTTTAAAAGCAGCATGTCTCTTCCAATTTGGGAAGAATCTCATGCCATCTCATTCCTCCTTTTCAGAAGCAGTAGATGTTATACATTTTGTTGCCAGAGAAAAAGTGAAGCCTCTATTCCCTGACACCTGCTCAAATCATCTAACAGGAATCTCCAATAATCCAGTTTACTTTCACCATAATTTGTCTGTGTAAATTGCAGTGATGCAATCTGCTTTGCACTTACTTCATAACTTCACACTGAGTACTGTAGAAGATAAGACACAGTTGTCCTCCAAATCCAAGGCACTGTAGAGAAATAGTACAGAATGTGTGTTACTACTAATTTATTTATTTATTATTATTATTGTTCAAAGGCCAGTTTGAGAAACACAATTACCACCCCCACCAGTGTGCCCTATGGACCACAAGCTCAGTCTTCCCTGCCAGTAGGCAATCACATCCAAAAGAAACCAGATGTGGCAAGCACCCACTCCCACAAACAACCAATCCAGCACTGTTGCAAGTATTCCCTGCCTCCTCCCATGCAAGGTCACAAAAAAACACCAGCACCACCATGTAATTAAAAAACCAAAAGGGTATGTGATCAGTAAGTCTCACCCCTCCCACACACACTATCCCCAAGCATGCCCCATGAATTATACACATGCAAGGCTTGAAGCTCAGGGGTGGGTGGTTGGGAGGAGTTTGGACGGGGGTGCCCCATCAAAGAAAGTCCAAATAATACATTAGCAGGCAAATCAAATTGATCAATCGAGTTTCAACAAGCTTTTTTGGTTCATGCATGGCCCCATGTGTGCCACCAGCCAGACCAACTGCCGTAACTAACACACACAAGAAACCAGACGTCCCTCCCCCCCAAAAAGCTTCCATTGTGTGTGCCCAGCCCACCTACGCAAGGCAAGACCCTCCCCCACACACACCATATTAACCAGAAACTATAAAGTATTCCCTCAGTGCCCCGGCTGATCACATGTTCGCAAAGTTCTTGAACCCACAGCCAAAGCACTTCAAAAAACACCAGGCTAGCAAAAGTGGGCCAATCGCTCCAGAAAACAACCCCACAAAAGTGCAACTGTGCAGAAATAAAAAAACAGTAGTGTTCCCACAGCATGTCCCACCATCAGTAGTGAGTGCACCCACTTTAAATCATTATGCCAACCAAGCAGTGCACAAAAAGGCAGGCTAGAAAGAATGGGACATTAACTCAAAAAGAATACAACAACCCCACAAAATAGCATGCAACTGTGTGGAGACATAAATCCCGCCAAAAGTCAGCCAGCCGAGTAGTCACAAAATTAAGAAACAAGACATATTCATATTCATATTCACATTCATATTCATATTCATATTCATATTCATATTCACACACACACACACACACACACACACCAGGGGTACCCTCTTTACATGGCATTGGTACTGTGGCAATGGTAACTTGGACCAGGGAAGAGGAAGTAGAGCCAGGCAGCAAGATCCCAGTCTGACCTCATGGTCCCAAGCAGCCTGCATAACAGTAGAAGTTACACTTTACAATTAGGCTCTGCTGTGACATGCAGCAGCGGCAGTCACAGCCTTGGTAAGAAAGGAGACAAAACAGTGTGCAACTGCATGGAGAAATCCCACCAAAAAAGCCAGCCAGCACAGCATACAAAATTATATAACACCCATAAGAAGGAAACCAGACATTCACACACCCTAGGGGCACCCTCTTGGCATGGCGTTTGTATTGTGGCACTGGTAACTTGAACAGATCAGGCAAGGGTAAGAAGTGGAGTCAAGTAGACATCCCTCTGCCTCATGGTGCAGCCGGTGCCAACCAAGCAGCTGGCAGCACTGTGCTTAGCAATGTGGCAAACAATTAGCACTTTTTTCTAAAAGGCATGGCATGGTGGAAAATGTAACCCCCGTCCCCAAAGCATTGGCCCTAAGGACAGGCAGGACAGGCACTCCTCCCCACTGCTGATTACTTATAGATTAGCAGTGTAGCACACAGCCAAATTCACCAAGAATGCGAAATGACTGTGTGCGCAGCTACTTTTATTTTTTGCCCTGCAATGCTGCAACTTGCAAGCCAATCAAAACTTGCCACATGGCTTGGCCAGCCAATCAATGCTTGCCCTCTAGCTTACCATGACTCAATTGTCCCGTCCCATACCCCCCTCCTACCAAATATGGCACTAAGTTTCATTTCCTGGCTTGAAAGACTTCCAGAAGCTCAACTCCAGCCACATGTGTACAGCGGCTTCTGAGGTTTTCTGAAGCTTCCCAAGGAACAGCCTTGATCCCCAAAACTTTGGAATCGAAGACCATAATCTTCGGTAAATTCTGAAGTTTTCTGAAGGCCGAATTAAACCCTAGTTTATATGTTATATGTGAGCATTCTTTTTAAGTATTTTTACCTAAAGCTAAAACTAGGAATCACTGCAAATGCTGTTTCTGTCAGAAACAGTCCACTTACCAGCTTATCCTCTACTTTCATTAGTTCTCTTTTGTGATTTGCTGCTCTTTGTGATTTGCTGCTGTTCATCACTTCTGGTAGTTCTTCCATAGTGCAGATTGAAATGACAATTCAGATACTTTTGTTGTCTACTTTTTGTGAATTGCCATTGTTCATCACTTCCAGTAGTTCTGTAGTCCAGTCTGAACTAATGATTCAACTACCTTTACCATACATTTTCTGGGGCTATTTTCCTACCACGGGTGCGCATTTCTTGCAAAAACTTGCAAGTTAGTAGCTTTCCAACTTTGACCTTTTAGGACATTGCTACCTGGACTCAGGTACACAATATATTCAAAGGAAATTTGGTTACAATTAACCGTTGTTTTTGGGTGAACAAAAATCCTCGCAGTAAAAAACTACCCCAATACATTTTGCCATGGGCTTTTTTTTTTAACCTCAGGCTTTTACCTGGGGTTAAAAAAACTACCCCATCACATTTCATGTTAGTTTACACATTCCAGAAATGTCAGTGCCGAGGAAAAACACCCTAAGACACAATTAACATCAGTTTTTTCAACACGGTGTATGAGGGTTAATTCACATTCACATAGTGCTGAAAATTGACAAACATGCCAGAAAATTGATGGAAATTCATGGAAAACAATAGGCGCCAATCTCAATAATAGCAGAAGTAGGGAATCAATGGATAATGAAGAAATACCAATGAACAGTCACAAATACTCCTGAAAGGTAGGTAATTCCCAGTGGTATGGGAATAGTTGTTCTTGCCTCAGAACTATTCTTACTTCTGTTACCACTTTTGCCAGTGATACACATAAGGAAATGTCAGGGTTCTATGTGTCACTGGAAAATTGTAAAACATGGATTTGAAAGACAAATGCTTATATGAAGTAACTAGGACTTGTCCTCCCAAATTACTCATAGAGAAAGTATGAACAGAAGGGGAGGGGGACCGGGAGAAGGCCTAGTAGCCTGTCTCTTATACACATCTCGGGCTCTAGGCCTTCTGGTTTGACCTGGAAAGCCTAGTAGCAGTCTGAAGTGCTCCGGATTGCCACCGCTTCCACCGCCGCCACCACTGGACCCAGGTCTGGAGCCCCGGCACCACCAGGTAGGGCGATGCCTGGGGTGGGGGGAAATTCTCAAGCTGGGCTGGGGGGGCGAGGCGCTCCCCAGTGCCCCTTCCACCCGTGAAGCCTGGAGGGGGGAGGGAAACACCCCCCCACACCCGAACAGGCTCCCCCCCTGAACCCATTCGGACCGAGCAGGTCGAACGGTTTCGGGTTCAGTTGAACCCTGAACAGGCTGAACCCCCTGGGGTTCGCACATCCCCAGTGAAGGATTTTGTAGGTGAAGACGAAGAGCTTGTGCAGAATATGCTCAGGAAGAGGGAGAGAGGAGAGGCTACACGTGGTCAAAGTGATGGGCTAGGTGGATGATCCTGGCAGCAGAGTTTTGAACAGAGATAAGGGAAGGAAGGTGAGAGTGGGGAAGGCCAGCGAGGAGGAAGTTACAATAGTCGAGGCGTGAGATGACTAGGACGTGGATGAGAGTTTTGGCAGAGGAGACAGACAGAAAAAGGTGGATCTTGGCAATGTTGTGGAGGGAGAAGCGGCAGGATTTGGCCACGAAGTGAATGTAGGTTTGAAGGTGAGGTGTGAGTCGAAGATGAAGTCCAAGCTGCGAGCTTGGAGGACAGGGAGGATGGAGACCCCATCAATGGCAATTGACAGTGAAGAGGGAGAGGAAGGACTGGGAGGGATGGTCAGGAGTTCAGTTTTCGCCATGTTCAGTTTGAGTTGGTATCGACACATGCAGGTGGAGATATCAGAGAGACAGTTGGTGAGACAAGCTTGAACAGAGCGGGAGAGGGAAGGAGTGGAGAGATAGAGTTGAGTGTCATCAGCGTATAGGTGGTATTGGAAGCAGTGGGAGGCAATGAGTTTGCCTAGAAATTGGGTGTATATAGAAAAAAGGAGCGGGCCAAGGACGGAGCCTTGGGGAACCCCGACCGAGAAGGCTAGGGAGGAGGAGGGGGAGGAGTTAGGAAGAGATACATTGAAGGAGTGGTCAGAAATGTAGGAGGAAAACCAGTCAAGGACTGAGTCCCGGAATCCAAGGGAGTGGAGCGATTCAAGCAGGAGCGAATGGTCAACAGTGTCAAAGGCAGCAGAGAGATCAAGGAGAACCAGAACAGAGTAAAGATGGTTGGATTTAGCCACAAGAAGATCATTGGTGATCTTAGGCAGAGCTATTTCAGTGGAGTGAAGGGGGAGGAAGCCAGATTGGAGTGGGTCAAGGTAGGAGTTGGCAGAGAGGAGGTTGAGGCAACGGGAGTAGACAACCCGTTCAAGGAGCTTGGAGGCAAAAGGGAGGAGTGAGGGATCCAGAGTGGACTTTTTGAGGATGGGGGAGAAAGTGGTGTGTTTAAAGGCAGAGGGGATGGAGCCGGTAGAGAGGGAGAAGTTGATGATGTGCAGGAGGAGAGGGGCGATGGTGGAGGCAATAGAGGTCAAGAGGCAGGAAGGAATAGGGTCCAGGGGGCAAGAGGAGCAGTTGGAGGAGGAGTGCAGAGAGGAGATTTCCTCAAGGGAGGCAGGAGGGAAGGAGGACAGGAGAGAGGTGGGGGAAGGAGGAAGAAGGGGAGGGAGTATCAGGGGGAGAGCACTTGGAAGCGATATCCAGGCAGAATCTTAGAGGTGAAAAAGAGAGCAAGATCCTGAGCAGAGAAGATGGAGGAGAAGGACAGGGGGGGCTGAGAAGGGAGTCAAAGGTGGAAAAGATGCAGCAAGGGTCCCAGGAGCAGGACTCAATGCGGGAGGCATAGTACTGCTGCCTAGCGAGAAAGATAGCAGATTTGAATGATGAGAAGCAGAATTGCCAGCAGATCACAGCGGGTGGTCCAAAGGGACGGAACCTCTTCCCCAACGGTCTCTTGTTTGGAGTCCTACAGGGTTCCATTCTGTCCCCTCTCATGTTTAATGTGTTTATGAAGCCTCTGAGGAAGGTTTTACGCAGCTGGGGAGTAGGGGTGTGCACCAAGCACCCATGTCATTTTAGTTTTTATTATTCAAAAATGTCATTTTCGTTATCGTTGTCATTATCGGCATCATTATCGGTACCGTTCTAAATGACGATTTTATTTTTGGTATCAGTATTGTTATCAATTCCCATGCACAACTAATGTCTATCTAAATCTAAGGGAGACAGGGGAAGGGAAAAGGAAAACTATTATCTAATTCATTATATAACTATTCTAATCTAATCTAAATGTCTATTTTATACACACACACACACACACACACACACACACACATATCCATATACATAAAACACCTATCTATCTATAATGTACAGGGGGGAGAAGGGCAGGAAAAGGGAGAAGGTGAAATATAGGGCATGAGGAAGGAAAGTTATTGGTAATACAATGAGGGCTAGGGAGAATTTTTTGTGTGCAAGCACCACAGTAAGCGCAACCTGACAAGCAGAGTTCTCACAGAACAGAGAGATAAGCTAGGCCCTCCCATTATAAAGGGTTGCAGTGCCCTCCCCCAGAGCCCTCCCAATTCGTTATGGGAGGCAGCAGGCATTGTGCAACCACAGAGTGCCATGAGACTGCTGGGGCCTGCTTGCGCTGCTCATTGGCTAGTGATACAATTACATCCACTCCCCCCCCCCAAATTTAGTGACATGCACACCCCTAAGTCAGTTGTCATCAATATGAAGATGACACCCAGCTGTATTTATCTTTTTCATCCCACCCAGGCCCTGCTGTCCCCGGTGTCTGGCTGCTGTGGGGGACTGGATGAGGTCAAGCCAATTGAAGCTCGATCCTGAGAAGATGGAGGTGATGTGTGTGTGTGTGGGGGGGGGGGGGGGGACCTGAGGGTGGTTGAATCTCCTCTTATTGGGGGGGGGGGTGTTCATCCTCCATTGGTTCCATCTGTGCAGAGCCTGGGGGTGCTCCTGGATTTGCAGCTGCGCCTGAATTCTCAGGTGTTGACTGTGGCAAGGGGCGCTTTTTGCCAATTACATCTGGTGAGAAGGCTCTGCCCATACGTCTCAGACTCCGACCTCGTCACCATCATCCATGCATTCATTACCTCGAGACTGGACTATTGCAATGCACTCTACATGGGGCTGCCCTTGGTGATGGTCTGGAAGCTGCAGCTGGTGTAGAATGCTGCACCCCGTCTCTTGACGGGGATGAGCCACAGAGAACAAATTACATCAGTGCTCCAAGCATTGCACTGGCTGTCTATTGTCTTCCAGGCCTAATTCATGGTGCTGGTTTTAACCTTTAAAGTCCCTAAGGGTCTGGACCCTGCTTATCTGAAAGATCACCTCATCTTTGGGTGGCCCCTGCATTTATCTGGGAGTGCCCTCCTGGAGGTCCTGCATTTTTGGTGGGTCTGTACAGGTAGAAGGGTGTTCTCGGAGACCACGCCGTCACTTTGGAATGTCCTCCTGGCAGAGATCCACCTCTGGTGGTGGGGGGAGGGGATGGGTTAGGGGGTTGGACTTTTTTATATAAACCATGACTATTAATGTGTTTTTCTTATATGTTTTTATTGTATTTATATTGTGTTTATATATATTTTGTATTTTGTATATATTTATAACTTTTTTTGTGTGTGTGAGCTGCCTCGAGTCACCTTCGGACAAGAGGGGCAGGATATAAATGGTAGATATTAATAAAAAAATATCTGGCGCCCAGCCAATCGGTCAAATGATTTCATAAATATAAAAAGGTATTGTTTATTTCAGCTCTATATATTATTTTTTATTTATTTTTGAGCGGTTGAACATTTTCCTCCTTTAGAGAAAAGGAATGAATGAAGTACATAAACTACAAATAAAAAGAGCATTTAAACTAAGCAGAGCATTTAAATAGCATTTAAACATGTACATTTGCAACTACAGGTGTGTATAAACCCTGAAACTCTGCAAGGTCCATCGAACCCCAAATGGGAGCAATTTTGACAAGGATAGCTTTAAAAAGAAAAGCGATAGCATGAATGCTCGCTCATTTGCATATGGTAATTGGTGTTGTCACTCATTCCTGGCTGACAATCTGCTCTTTAGCAAATGCAGCTTTGTTTGTCACTTCCTCTATCTCTAGGCCTGTCTGTGGAGTGCTACACTTTCATTTTTTAGAGATTGAGGAGTGATGTTAATGAGAAAAATCTGGCAGAACCAAAGGTGCCTTAGCCTTGTCAGGGGGCAGCAGAGGTTTAAAGTCAACTCTCAAAATAGTATACGAGGAAACTGTAAGAGGTCATCCACATGAGCTGCAATGGCCTGATCCCCACGCGGCTCCGTTGTATACAAGTGTGGCCACCACATTGCAGGGCAAGTATGGGGAGCTGGGAAGACAGTCTCAGGGAACCCGGGCTGGCCTGCTGCTGTTGGAGTCACCGCCGCAGCCAGGGCGGGCCGAGGCACCGGCCACACAAGTAGCTACTCAGCTCTGACCCATCCTTAATCCCATTCCCGGCCATGACATGACCGTGCACGATGGGCAACAGCATCTGCCACACAGCCTGCCACATGGCGGGGCAGGAGGTACCTGGCTACACAGGCAGTGATGTATCCTCAGAATTTTTCTAAGGACGCATCACGGACCATTGACCTGCTAACCCTGCCCCACTCCATCTCATGGCCCGATTTCCCAGAGTGGGTTAAGGCTACCCAAAGCATGATAGCATGCCCACAGCATCTTGTGTGGCTCCACTCAGAGAGCACGGCCAAATCCACAATTTATTTTTAAAGTACATCAGCTGAAATCTGGCTCCAACCATTTTTAAAAATATTGCAACAGAGCTGAAACAAGGAGAGAGGTTTTCTTTATTGTATATTAATTTGCATTTTTTTTTAGATATCCAAATACTCAAATGATATCTGCATCTGAAAAAAGATATTCACATATCCTCCTATGGTTCAGTTATTTCATTCAGGTTGATTATTTCAGTTACTTCATTTTTGACAATTGCACATGAACAATGATGCTGAAATTATATAAGCAAAATGCCAAGACAAATGAATAACCAAATAACCAACCAGAACTTAAGAAGTGCCATACTGGGTCAGACCAATGGTCCATCTAGCCCAGCATTCTGTCTCGGCCAGTGGCCAATCACGGTGGCTTGGGAGAGGCACACAACAGGTCACAATGGGGGATCCAGACCCTGTTGTTTTCCCCCAGCTCCCGTCATGTTCCCTGATGCTGTCTGGCTAATAGCTGCTAATGGACCTATCTTCCAGAAACTTGTCCAAACCTCTTTTAAAGTTTAAACTCAGCTATAGTACTGGCCCTTACCACAGCCTCTGGCAGTAGATTCCACAACCCAGTTATACGCTGAGTGAAAAAACATTTTCTTTTATTTGTTTTAAACTTGCCACCCATGAGTTTCATGGAGTGTCCCCTAATTCTAGTACTAGCTGAGGGGGTAAATAACTGCTCCTTATTTATTAGTTTCACCCCACTCATGATTTTTATAGACCTCTATCATATCTCCTCTCAGTCGTTTCTTCTCCAAACTGAAGAGCCCCAACCTACCAAGCCTCTCCTCATACAGGAGCCCTTCCATGCCCTTGATCATTTTTGTTGCCCTTCTCTGTACCTTTTCTAGTTCAGCTATGTCTTTTTTGAGATGGGG
>QEPC01012378.1:903518-917296 GCA_003113815.1 Sphenodon punctatus
GCTGGGGCTCGTTTCGTTTGGTTCCGCCCGGGGATTGGCGTCCAGACGTTACTTTTCGTTGGTTCCCGGTGGGGGTCTGTTTGACCACGCTTCCCGGGATATTCCCCCGGCTAGCCCGGGAAGCGTGGTTGAAATTGACCCCATGTGGGTATTGAGCGTGATGAACATCTGGCACGCGCCGAACAGACGTTCACGGCCCTTTCACCCCGCTGCGGGATTGAGCATGGTTCACTGTGGTTGAGCGTGATCTTGTAACATCTGAAAATACCCTAGGTCTCCCCCCCTACAGAAAACAATAACAATACAACAACATGATCATGCATATAATCAATAAATTCACAGTCCCCATTTATACATGTCTGACCTAATACAACTGTAGCACATATAACAACTGAAATAAAGATCACTATATACCAAAGCAAGAACAATGAAGTATCAACATGCTGTTATCCAGTATCAAAACACTATGTGTCATAGCCCCCACTAGTAACAAAGCTGTATTGTGGAATCTTACCCGCAACCACATCTGTAGTCCAGGAAATGAGAGAAAATATGTATATAATCTCTCTAAAGAATATGTACCTGCATGAAAAATACAAGAGACGTCAATATCTCTATGAACATATCACCATCCAGTATACTCTGGATCTTCTATAATTCATTAGCTCTCATGTTATTATGACCCTTGTAAAGAATACAATAAACTCTAATGGGGTAATACTCCTAACATATCTGCCCCAGCCAATGTATAAATGATAACTCTTCACAAGAGGAATCACCTCTCACTAGTACTTCTTCACAAGAGGGATTACCCCTGAATATGTATACCAATTTCCTCCTGCCAACAATTATCATTATCTGGTGTACCCTGAACCATGTATAACTCATAACCTCTCCTGGAAAGAATAATCCTGTATATACTTAAAATTTCTTTCACAAATCAAACAGTTGCAGGCCACTGAAAACACAAATCTTAAATACAAATCATCAGTTATAACTGTATAAGAATCCAGGTGTCTCTTACCCCACTCCACAAATGAGGAACTACTATCCAAATGCAATCCATTGACTACTTTACAGTCTTCACTCCATTGTTTAAGTGGCCCAGGTACTCCTATGCAATAAAAAAAGCTGCTATGAACTTGTCAAGCTACCATTATATGTTCTCTATTGCCTGCATATCAATTAACATTCACACTACTTCTATCGCCTCAAAATAAATACAAACTTCCAAGATAAGATTCTCCAACAATCTTACCTTGTATATCACAAACAATAAGGCACAAGTTTCAG
This sequence comes from Sphenodon punctatus, assembly GCA_003113815.1. NCBI lineage: Eukaryota > Metazoa > Chordata > Lepidosauria > Sphenodontia > Sphenodontidae > Sphenodon > Sphenodon punctatus. The sequence goes on from QEPC01012378.1 coordinate 904,812, forward strand.
GAGGAGACATTTCCTCTAGCTACTAATCCAGCTACTGGGAATTTGACCAGCTTATATACGCAATCATCTAGCCTACTTGACTCCCTAGTCCACCTGTATTCAATGAGGCTGAGTGGAGGAAAGAGACCTGCTAATTCTCAAAATATTAACCCTTTAATTGTATTGCCTAGTCGCTTCAAAAGACAAGAAATGTTGGTGGCTTGGAAAGGAGAATAATATTATAAACCAAATTGAAAGCAGATACGTTGAATAAGACTCCAAAATACTTCCAGAATAATATAGCTAACGACAATATCCCAGAACAGTGTTCTTATAAAACATTGGACAATTCCATTTTATCATTGAGACCCTTGGGGGATACTGTATTGAGGGTGTGGATCCAGAAGCTCTCTCTTCTTAATAATGCAGAATGAATATCCAACACACCCCTAGAGCCGGCCTTAACCACTTTAATGACAAAAACCTTAAATTGAGTAGAAGAATGTCCTAGTGTTAAAAAATGTGCAGTTAAAGGGGCTTCTAAATTACCACCTTTGATTTTACTCTTATGCTCCGACACTCTAATTCTCAATTGATGTGAGGTTTGGCCTACATATCTTAAACCACAAGGACATGTGATGACATAAATGACATTACATGAACTGCAATTGGAAAAATGTCTCAAAGATATTTGTACATTATTCTCTGCATCCTGAAATGCCTTAATCTCCCAGGTTTGCTGACTACAATGACCACACTTGAAGTGTCCACATGTGGTAGGAGTACACTTCTTATTGACTTGGATATCAGAATGTACTATACGATCCCCAATATTTTGTGTCCTTCTAAAACCAATACATGGCGGTATATTACAACCAGGCATATCCTGGATTAAGTGCCAACGTTTGTGAATAAGATGTTTAATAGCATAGGATAAGGGTGTATAGTCCATGGACCAAAACAGTCTATCCGATTCCTCTCTTCCTCTATCCATTATCAATTCCATTCTTGAAACCATGGAAGATCTCCATCTGGCTATATCTATAACGCTATCAGGGAAGCCTCTGGTTTTCAGTTGAGCGGCCAAATGGTTGGCAGCTTGCTCACAATCCCTGGGACTAGAACTATTGCATTTCAAATGTAAAAATTTCCCATATCGTAAATTCCTCTGTAGATTACTAGAATAGAAACTATTATAATGTAAAAAGGAATTCTTGTCTGTGGGTTTGGAATAAGGAATCACCATCAACTAATCATCTTTGATCCTCACCGTAACATCTAAAAAAGGAAGCGATTCTCCATCTGCAACACATGTGAATTTGATATGATCATTAACGGTATTGATCCATGCAAAAAAATTACTGTAATCTACCCCCGGATCCAATACCACAAATACGTCATCAATGTATCTACCATAATACTGCATAAATGCGTGGAAAGGATTCCTGTCTATATTTAAGATAATATCCTTCTCCAACTTAGCCACGTATAAGTTGGCAACACGAGGTGCCGTAGGAGTTCGGCCGAACTGAACTCCGACGAACTGAACAACTGAACCCGAACTCGGGTTTTGAACCGAACGACCCAATGGCCGAACATCCAAACCGCGTTCTGTTCGCACATTCTTAAAGAACAGTTTTGAACAATTTAAGAGTTATCTTAATTATATCCACCCTACTATAAAATTTACTTGCAACTGCACCATGGAGAACTCCTACATTCCCTTTTTAGATGTCTTTCTCAACATTGAGCAAAACAAGATTAACACTGATTTTTATAGTAAACCGACTTATGCTCACCTATATTTAAATTGGAGTTCTTGTCATCCAAAACACATTAAGAACAACATCATTTATAGCTTAGTTCTGTGTGTTAGACGCATATGTAACTACTACCAGCACATCAAAGAACTCAAGGAACATCTTCTTACCAGAAGCTATTCCTCCCATGTCAGATTTCAACATCCACCAAGCATCTACACAAACAATAGGGATGGGCGAACGCGGTTTGGAGTTCAGACTGAACTCGACCAGTTCAGTCAACCGAACCGAACTTCTGAAATGAACTCGATTTTCGAACCGAAACGAATTTCCGAACTTGGTTCATTCGTCCATCCCTATAAGATAATATTCCATTTAGTTCAATGGGGTTTGAATTTCTGAACTGTGTTCGGAGTTCAGACTGAACTCGAATAGTTCGGTCGACCAAACCAAACTTCCGAGCTGAACTCGATTTTCGAACTGAACCGAATTTCCGAACTTGGTTCTGTTTGCCCATCCCTAACAAACAAAAGAATCCCTCCTCTACAAGGTGGCGACTAAAATTCACAAAGAATGCCACATTCCCTTAGTGGTGGATTTTCATCCTGCATCTCCAAAGTATCACCTGGCAATTAAAGAAAGCTACCCCCTTGTAGCCAATTCACCACATCTTGAAAAAGCCATCAACCTTCCTCCCTTTGTGGTTTTTGCCAGCCTCCTAATCGACGTAAATTACTTGTGAGATCTGAATTAAAATCACCAGTCAACAACCCTGGATAACATGACTGTGATTCCAAATGTTGCATTACGTGCACCCATCTCAAAGAAACTACCATTTTCAAAAGCAGCACTACAAACAGGACCTATAACATCAAGCAAAACATCATCTGCACATTGAGCAATATAATTTATGTGATACAATGTATACATAATGGATGTCACATGCACTATGTTGGGAAAACCACCACGGACCTCCGTACCCGGTTCAGAAATCACAAGTCAGCCATCGTCACTAAGAAAGGGGAACAGCCTGTTGCTAGACATTTTTATTCAGAAGATCTCACTCTTGCTGACTTAGAAATCTTTCCTATAGAAAAACCCTCCAATCCAAAACTACTGAACACCAGGGAAAACTTCTGGATCTACAGACATGACACCCTCATGCCCAATGGGTTTAACTTAGAAGAGAACACATGAACCCCTATCTTTTCTTGCATGTGCTACTGCATTCCTTGGCTCACCTTAGAACTCTCTCCAACCTCAGAGTTCTAAGAACAGTCAGCTGTGCTCACATTACACTTTATTTCAAAATCAACATTCAGCTAATCAATAAATCTCTGTTTACATTCATTTCCTCTTTATAATTCCTATATATTTTTTATGACTGGCAGCATCCTACTAGGATCTGGAGCTTCCTTGAGTGTATCGCTGTTTTGTTGCTTACCATTATAGATTGATGTGGTAAGCAACAAAACAGTGATACACTCAAAGAAGTTCCAGATCCTAGTAGGATGCTGCGAACCATCTAAACTAAACCTAACCTATGTATAATGCAAAATATTCCTAATCTATAATCCTTATATAATAAAACAGCCTAGTATCTAAATATCTAATCCAACATACAACTAATAGTTAAATACAACTAAAATACTACATAGAGTTATTATTATTATAAGCATTTATATAGTGCCAGTGATGTACCTGGCACTTTACAAAAAACAAGATAGACACGGTCCCTGGCCGAGAGTTAAATACAACTAATATCTATATAATATATGGACAGGGGGAAACAGACAGGGGAAGGAAAAAGGAACATTCAGAGAATATATATATATACCTCTGAATGTTCCTTTTCCCTTCCCCTTTCTGTCTCCCCCATCCATATATTATATAGATATTAGTTGTATTTAACTAATAGTATTTTAACTCTATGTAGTATTTTAGTTGTATACAGAAAACGTAAAATGTAAGGGTAAGAAATAACAATTGGAAAGGTAAGGTGGTAGGGATATAGGTGGGAGGATTTTTAGTGCAAACACCAGCAGATTCTGCAAATACACCCTGACAGAGCAATAGCTAACACAGAACCAGAGTCAAGCAGACCAGCACTGCAGTATAAAGGGTTGCAGTGCCCTCCCCCAAAGCTCCCCTGATTGGTTCTGGGAGGCAGAAGGCATTGAGCAATCACAGGTGCTATTCAGCTGCCAGGAATCTGTTTGCTCTGCTCCTTTACCAGTGATTACATCCATCGGGTTCTTCACCTCCCATCACAGGCCCAGTTCAAGAGTTCAACAGTTTCTGGCTCCGCGATGTCTGCACCCTCCTCACCTTGCCACATTTCCCTCCAAAACACCTGCCAGACTGCTAGGCAATAACGAAATCAATAATGACTTTTGTTATCATCATTGATTTTTTTTGTCATTTCCATGATTGCAATAACAAAAATGACAAATTTTGTTGTCATTATTGATATAACAAAAACGACATGCACACCCCTTTGCAAAATAGGTAGTACCATCAATTACTAGTTACCTGGTCCTTCTGATGACAAATCTGGTACTGTGGGGTACCCAACTAGGTATCCATTTGAGCTCTCCTCATTTCTCTCTGTATTCTGGCAACACCCTTGATTGCATGTGTCACGGAGGAACATAGGGTCATACACGTGTAACATGGGACTACATGTAGACTACAGGTCTGGTGAATGTGTAATGTCAAAGGTTCCACATGTTTGTAATGCTGAAATTGAGAACTGCACAACTCGAAATAGGGCTTTGACACGTCACCAGCCTACAGGAAATACAAAGAGATAACAAGATGTGTTTTGGGGACATTTGGCAGACAGCCTGTTGATATGTAGATTGACTTCCATGTTTACCTGGGTTGACTAAGTGACCTGATACATGATTCCCCAAAAGTGGGAAATCCGAGACAAAGGAAGCTAAAGACTATTTAAATGAGCCAGTAAGGCACAGAAGGAGATTCTTGCAAAGCTTCTTCCAGAGAACATCTACATGTGAAAGCCAGCCTGGCAACGGCAGGCTGGAGGAACATGAACTGAGAGACAGGATTTTGCTCTCTAAGCCAGTGCCCAGTCATTCGCCTTTATGACTGAGAAACCAGAACTTCTGGACCTTGCTAGGGTAAGATGCATAATTTAGGAACTCAACCAGTATAAGTTAGGAATGCGTTATGTTTACCTTTTATTTCTAGTTAACACTCTGTATCAACTATCTTGTTTATGCAATCAATAAACTTACTTCTTAACTTTATGAAGAAGTGGTGATGTCTAATATTGGAACACAAGCGAGCTACAAGAGCCCCCAAGCTCTTGCGAACCCAGAGAGTAAAGAGTCTGTAAACAACAAGGATCAGGCCCTTGTGTGACAAAGGAGTTTAATTGTGGCACACTTGAATTAGCCAGAGAGAGAACTGATTCAAGAGAACTGTGCGCAAGGGAAACTGAGTCACTCAAACCCAGTAAAGTGGGGGTGAGGACCCCTAAACCCGTGACAGCATGTCCACAAACATCTTGATTTCATTCATCTGTCTGACAGCTGGTGTCTTCACAGGTCTTTTTCTGCCTCTTGTGAGCCAGTACTGGATTTCTTTAGACCATTGTTGAGCCTCTCTTACTATTTGCCACTTAAATTCCTTCATCCTCAAAATGTATCATATACTTTGGATAAGGGCCTAATTCATTCATTCCTTTTCATGTCTCTTAAAGTTATGCCCAGCATACATCTTTGCATGCTACTTTGAAGTTTCAGCATCCATTCATATTTATAAGCCATCACTGGCCAAATTCACTGATTGAACACTTTCCTTTTCAAACAAAGTGACATTAAAGGCACAATCCCCTGAGTAGACAGCTCCAGAGCTACCACATTACACAGGTGTCAGTCTTATTGAAGTGAATGGGACTTGTATGTGCGCTAAATGCAAGTAGTGGGGCTATTGGTTGGGAGGATTGAGTTTTAAGTTTTCTAAAGTCACTCCAGCCCATCTTGAACCTTCTCTTAATTCCACAGAGTGGATTTTCCACTAGTAGACACTAGCTTTCCCAAATCCAGTGGTGGCTCATGATTAAAACTTTTGGTGGGGCTGGGGCAGGTAGCAAGGGGTGGGGAGGGGGAAAGAAGCATACAGTACCTATTAGGTTTGCCTACTGAGCTGCTAATGCACTTACTAGGGATGTGCGAACGGGGTTCGGAAGTTCGGAGTTCGGACCGAACTCAACTAGTTCGGTCGACCGAACCGAATTTCCGAACCGAACTCGAATTCAACCGAACTGTTTGGTCGAATCTGAACCAGTTCGGAAGGCCAAAACAGCTTAAAACACCGGTTTTGAATGTACGAACTCAGTTCGGAAGTTCGGAATTTGACCGAACTCGACTAGTTCAGTCGATCGAAAAACTTCCCAACCGAACTCGATTTTTGAACCAAACCGAATTTCTGAACTCGGTTCTGTTTGCACATCCCTAGCACTTACTGTACCAAAGCTAACCCTTTTGAGAGTGCAAGGAGGGGGAGCGAGCATTGTGTCTGTGTCTCTCATACCCCACTGTTCAAAAAAAGCCTTAGGAAGCCTTCCTCAAAACAAGGAAGGAAGAAGAGGGGAACCGTAGAAAATGAAGTCTCCCAGCAGCGAGTGAGCAGATTTACTACTGAAATGAACACTGGATTTTTGTATTCACTTATATTATTCACAGTTTCAGATAGCTATGTGAACAAAAGCCATAACCCAAAAAGATATTCACAATCCTGTTTTTTTAGTTGATTGGATACTGCTCATGCACAATAGCACTAACAGAAACAAACAACTGACCTGAAATGACTGAACTGGATTTCCAATAAGACGGAGCCAAATAGTAATTATTAGTTTGGCCAATAGTTTGAAGTGGGTAAATCCAATAAACAAAATATTTGTCATGAATACTCCTTTCAGCAGTAAGCTGATTCGCTGTGTCTGTTCAGGGAGAAGACAGGAGGATGCACTCCACAGTGCACTCTAAGATCCACCTTGGGGCTGTATTAACTGTTGCCCCCCAAAATGCTCAACCCGAAGGCTATCCTCTACTGAGATGCTGCCCCTGTCCAAATATGTATATTATAATTATATCTGGACAGTGGCAGTGCTCAGATTTGCCCCTTTCTCTCTGTCTCCTCAACCAAAACCATTGTTCATGCCATGGTCATCTCTCGCCTTGACTACTGCAACCTCCTCCTTGCTGGCCTCCCACCTTGCTGGTTCTCACCTGTCCCCCCTTATCTCCATCCAAAAGTCCGCTGCAAAGTCATCCACTTGGCCCGTCGCTTCGACCACATGCAGCCTCTCCTCTCCTCTCTTCACTGACTTCCCCTTCCCCAACACATCCTTCACAAACTCCTGGTATTCACTTACAAAACACTTCACAACCTGGCTCCCCCTTACCTCTCAGCCCTAAGCTCCCTACACACTCCTGTACGCACTCTCCGCTCCTCCTCTGTCCCCTCCCTCGCTCTCCCTCATCTCCCCTGCTCCCCTAACCGCCTTTGTCCCTTCTCCCTTGCTGCCCCTCATGCCTGGAACTTCCTCCCTGCCCACATCCACCTTGCTCCCTCCCTCCACACCTTCAAATTCCTCCTTAAAACCCACCTCTTCCTCGCGAACTTTCCTCTCAATATTTACCGTCAACCCTCCCCACAGACTCCTGCCTTACTGCAACCAAGCCAAGCACTTTCACCTGAGACTTCGCATCCGCTTGAATGTTATTTATCCCTTGTCTCTCCCTATGTCCCCTCTCCTTGTCTCCCCCCTCCGTGTCTATTAGATTGTAAGCCATAGGCAGGGACCACGGCTATCTTATTGTTCTGTAAAGTGCCAGGTACACAGCTGGCGCTATACAAATGCAATGATGATGATGATTGATGATGATGATATAACTCTTTCCTGTTTTAGACAGGTGTTCTCTACAGGTCTAGGTCTGGCTGACATGTTGAGCATCACCTTCATTTTGCACATGTTCATTTTTAAATTTAATCCTGTTCCCGTGCTGGCATCACTCAGCTCTTGTATACACAGTTATTACTCGGCAGGGTTTTGCGCCAAAAGTACAATGTCAATGGCAAAATGAAGAGGATTTAAATGGGCAGCACTACTGTTTAAACCTGTTCTACCCTAGTTAAGTGACATGAACACTTTCCCCCCAAGACTGCTCTAAGAGATTTTAGAGATCCTGCAAACTTTAGAAAACACAAGATCTATCAGATAAGCCTATAACCCCAGGATTTGACAAATTAGGCTGTTAAGTTTATTAAGTTGCAGAGGGTAGAAAAAGTGATGACAGCAAAATATTCCCAGAATTGGCTGTGTCAGCAACTGAACCAGAATCTCCCATCTAAACAGGAATATGATATTCTTGTTAAACAACAATCAAAAGGAAAATATATTTGCTCTACTACCTTATTGCCCTTTCCTGAATAAGAAACTCACTTCCAAGCAAGTGAATGACAATCTCGAAAAGCAGCATTGCTTTTGTACCCCTCATATTCTGTGTCGGGGTATTTTCCTACCATGGGTGCACATATATTTCAAAAACCTAGTGGCTCTCCAACTTTGCCCTTTTAGGGGACACTGTCACCTGCACACAGGTACACAATATCCCCAAAAGAAAGTTGGTTACCATTAACTGTTGCTGGGTTTTTTTGTTGTTGGTTGGTTAGTTGTTTTTATTGTGAACAAAAAAGCCCTGGGGTAGACATCTACTCCAATGCATTTTATCATGGAGTAGATTTATACCCCGGCCTGGGGTAGAAATCTATGCCATCACATTTCATGTTAGTTTGAACAATCAAGCAATGTAAGTGCGAAAGGACTGTGGTAGAAAACTACTAGCTTGCTAAAGAGTCAGTTGGGCCATTAAATGACCAGGGGGTGAAAGGGGTGCTTAGGGAGGAAAAGGACATTGCAAAGAAGCTGAATGAGTTCTTTGCATCAGTCTTCACTGATGTTGGGGAGATACCTGTAACCTTGCTTTGTAGGTAATAAATTGGAAGAGCTGTCACAAATCATCATGACTCTGGAGGAGATTCTAGAGCAAATCGACAAAATAAATACTAACAAATCACCAGGATCAGATGGCATTCACCCCCAGAGTTCTGACGGAACTCAAATATGAAACTGCAGACCTACTGTTAGTAATTTGTAACCTATCACTATCCAGAGGTCATCCTGGAAACTACAGACCAGTAAGCTTGACATCTGTGCCGGGCAAAATGGTGGAAACTATAATTAAGAACAGAATCGCTGGTCATGTTGATAAACATGACTTAATGGGGAAGTCTCAACATGGATTTAGCAAAGGTAAGCCATAGGGATGTGTGAACACGGTTCAGAGGTTCTGTGTTTAGCCCGAACTCGGGGGGGGTTGGCCCATTCATGAACACCCTGAATCCAAACCGCCCCCCACCCAAACTGGCCGAACAAAGTTCGGGTTCTGAACCCACTCAGGTGGGGGCAGGGAGGAACCCAGTTTTCCCTCCCCCCTCCAAGCTGCATGGGTGGAAGGGACACCGGGGAGCACCTCCCCCCCACCCTGCCCAGCATCATAAAAAAAAAATGTTTTAACCCCCCGCACTCCAGGGATTGGCCTACCTGGTGGTGCTGGGGCTCTGGCCCCAGGTCCGTCAGTGGTGGGTCTGGCGGCAGCAGCACTCCCAAGTACTTCAGGCTGCTAATAAACCTTCCGGGTCAAACTGAAAGGCCTATTAGCGGCCTGAAGTGCTCCGGAGCACCGTTGCCACCGGACCCGCCACCGCTACCGCCAAACCCAGAGCTGGAGCCCCAGAACCACCAGGTAGGTCAGGCTCCAGGTCCGGCGGCAGCAAAAGCAGTGGCAAGTCTGTTGGGTCCAGCGGTGGCAGCGCTCTGGAGCACTTCAGGTTGCTACTAGACCTTCCGGTTTGACCCAGAAGACCTAGTAGCAGCCTGAAGCACTCTGGGGCACCGCCGCCGCTGGATCCAGGGCTGGAGTCCCAGCACCACCAGGTAGGGAGATCCCTGGGGTGGGGGGGTTAAAAAAAAATTTTTTTAATGAGGCTGGGCAGGGTAGGGGGAGAGGTGCTCCCTGGCACCTCTTCCACCCCGCAGCCTGGAGGGGGGAGGGAAAACTGCCCCCTCTGCCCAAATGGGTTCACCCCCCCAAACCAGTTCAGGCCGAACCCTGAACAGACCGAACACTGAACCCCCGGTGTTCACACATCCCTAGTAAGCCATACATCACTAAATCTGTTGGAATTCTTTGAGGGTGTAAATAAGCATGTGGACAAGGGAGACCCAGTGGATAGAAGCTGGTCACGAGGACCAGCTTGTCCCCTCCCCCACCAGGAAGTGGCTGGGAGGCTGTTAAGCCCAGATGCCAGTGGCTTCTTTGCAAGAACTTACCTGTGCTGACTCCATCTGCCCACTGAGGGGGGTTTGCTGCCGCTGCTGCTATCCCCACCATCGCTCCACCACTCCGTAGGATCCTTGGGACCTGCAGGGGAGGGAAAGAGAACTGAGAGTCCCGGGGGGGTGAGGGGGAATGAAGAAGCTGGTCACAAGGGCCAGCTTGTCCCCTCCCCCACCAGGAAGTGGTTGGGAGGCTATTGAGACCAGCTGACAGTGACTTCTTTGCAAGAACTTACCTGTGCTGACTCCATCTGCCCACTGAGGGGGGCTTGCTGCCACTGCTGCTATCACTGCCATCGCTCCGCCGCTCCGTAGAATCCCTGGGACCTTCGGGGGAGGGAAAGAAAACTGAGAGTGCCGGGGGGGGGGTGAGGGGGAAGAAAGAAGCTGGTCGCAAGGACCAGCTTGGCCCCTCCCCCACCAAGAAGTGGTTGGGAGACTATTAAGCCCAGCTGCCAGCGGCTTTGCCACAGGCCGTGGGCCAAAGGTCCGCGGCCAAAGGGCGCAGAATTTAGGGGCACTTTGGGGCTTCAGGGGATTCAGGGGAATTGTTATTGGCAGGTAGGAGCTTTTTCTGTTCAGGGCTAGGGAGGAAGGGTGGGAGGGTGTAGGAGGGATGGTTAGAAGGTAGGGGGGTGGGTGAGGTTGCCCCAGTGCCAAACCTTGGTGGCAGAAGGGGGGCATGGGGATGGGTATTGGTGGGGGGGAGAGTGTCCTGACCCCTGTGGGAGAGGGAAGTCATATGGGGGGGTATGTCTCACGCCGGCCCCTGGTGGCAGCAGGGTGACTGGAGGGACTGGGGGGTGATTTTGGGAGGGGAGGCGGGAAGGCTGAAGGGTGAGCAGTCAGGTTTGGAGGGCCAGGACTTGGTGGACGGGGGGGAAGGTGCGGCTATAGGGGTGGTTCTTGGGCGTGGACGGTATGGCCCATGGGGTTGGATGGCTCATGCCCCTAGGGGACCTACGTGCCTGCGAGAGGTGCGGCTTGCCATCTCCTCACTGGGGTGGAGGACAGAGCCAGGTTCAAGGTCCATGTGTGTGGGGTTGTTGTTGCTAAATGCGAGGTCCATTGTCAACAAGGCCCCAATTTTCTGGGATGTAATCTTGGATGGGGCTGTGGACCTCGCATGTATTATGGAGACCTGGCTGGATGAGATGGCGGGACCAATTTTAGTTGATCTCGTTGTGACTGGGTATGCCGTGCAGCACCAGCCTTGCACGGGTGGCCGGGGAGGTGGTGTGGTGATTATTTTTATATAGGACTGGCCTGTTAGGAGATATCCAATTCAGGAGATTGCAGGTATTGAGACCCTCCATGTGGTGTTTGATTTGGCTGGGGGAAAGCTAGGGGTGCTGCTGGTATACTGGGCCCCTTCCTGTCCGGAAGCATCCCTTACCACTCTAGCAGAGCTGGCCTCGGAGGTGGTGCTGGGTTCCTTCAGGACTTTGGTCCTGGGGGACTTCAATATCCACGCTGATGCCGGCCTTGCAGGAGTGGAGCGAGAATTCATGGCCACCAATTTCTCCCAGGAGGTCACCTGCCCGACCCACGTGGAGAGGCATACCATCGACCTGATCTTCGGTTCTGGCCTTGAAGCAGGGGGTCCGGTAATGGGGGAGGTCAGGGCTGTGCCCTTGTCACGGATGGACCATTATCTCCTTCAGGCCAGTATCTCAGCACACTCCCTCCAGAAGGGGAATGGACCAGTTAGGATGGTCTGCCCTCGGAGGCTGATAGAACCTCATCAGTTCCAAGAGGTCCTGAGGGAGTTAACCTTGGACCTGGATGGTCACTCTGCCGATGAGCTGGTCCAGCATTGTAACAGCTTGCTGGTGGCGGCCATTGACAGGGTGGCTCCGAGATGCCCTCTGCCTCTGTCTCGTCACTGCAGGGCCCCTTGGTTTACTGAGGGGCTGCGGTGTATGAAGTGAGTAGGCAGGAGGCTGGAGCGATGCTGGCGTCGAACTCGATCTGACTCCGACCGACTTCTCCATAGGGCCCATTTGTGGTCCTATGTTGAGGCTGTGAGGACAGCAAGGAAGGAGCTCCTTGCTGTCCTCATAGTGTCTGAAAAGTCTCACCCAGCAGAGCTGATTCAGGTGGTGCAGGGACTGGTCAGTCCGACCGACCTCCACCTGGACGGGGACTTGCCCCAGGCCCACTGTGAGGAGTTTGTCAGCTACTTCACAGACAAGATCACTCGGATTCAGAGCGACTTCAACACTGGATTAGGGGCAGTAGGTGGAGAGTGTGAGGTCACGGAGGCCCCGTCTGGTCCAACTTTGTGGGGGGAGTTTCAGGAAGTGACACCAGCC
>QEPC01012378.1:921281-938134 GCA_003113815.1 Sphenodon punctatus
GTGTTCGGTTCCGTTCGGTGTGTTCGCTATTTCGGTGTTCGGTGTTCGGTCCGTTCGGTGCGTTCGTGTTCATGTTCGGTTGTCCGAACAGGCCGAGTTCGGGCCGAACACCGAACTACCGAACCGCGTTCGCCCATCCCTAGTCGCTATATATCTTCCTCATCTAATTGTCATCAGAAGGATCCTTTTGTATCCAGATGCACACTTGAAAGAAAAGGCCTTCCTCTTTATCTATTCCCAGTTCACTATGTGCTGGTGGTTAGTTTCTTTGAGCCATAGCGACAAACCGCAGCTGACTGGTAGAACGTCTGCTGTTGACAGAGCCAAAAATCCATAAAAGTTATAGGCTGCCTGTTGTGATCCTGTTGCAACAAATGGGAAGCTGAGAACAAGGTGCTAAGAGGAATTGAAACACTTTAAAGATTTTTTTAAAAGGCCACGTTTCCCCAACCATTTCTATCTTTCAGGGAAAAAGCATTTACATAGGCACAAATTGCAAATTGCCACCAGTCTAAGGTACTTACATGGACCCCACTACCATAGTATTTGAGCACTTCTCTGTTTTTACTGTATTCTAGAGGTGTGCACCAGGGGCCCATGTCGTTTTTGTTATTTAAATATGTTGTTTTTGTATTCATAAATATCAAATTTTCATTTTTATTTTTGCTTTCGTTTTCCATTGGTTTCAATGAAAAACACATTTTCGGTTGTAGCTTTTTTGTTTTTCATTATAATAATAAAGGAATTTTATTGTAGGCCACATGGCCATAAAAAGAGAGTCAAATACACATAGATATCCATATAAAAAGAAAATCATAATGTTATAATAATAATAATAATAATAATAATAATAATATATAAAACAAAATTATTCACATGACCATGTCCCAAAACATAAAATAATTGTATATATTTATAGTTATGATCAAGGGATCTACTCATGATCATTAATTGACTTAATCTATCCAGGCCATCTATATGAGTCCCTCCTCCTCAGGCATAGAGTAAGAATTATTGTCACAACTAACATCAGTCTGGGGCTTCTGCTCATATTTCAGACGGATGTTAGTAATCCTATCAGCATAGATCGCCACCTGCTTAGTTCTTAATGGGACAAGTATCTCCCAACAAATACACTAATTGTTGAATGTTAGGTCATGAGGGATCCCATCCAGTAGCAATTTGCAACTGTCTGCGTAGCTTATTGTATATAGGACATTTCAATACGTAATGTCCTAGATCTTCTACCTCCATACCACAAGGACAAATCTGGTTCTCGTAAGTGATTCCCGGATACCTTCCCAGCACTGCAGGCGTACACAAGATCTGACTTAAACCTGAAAGGATTGTACCTCCAATGGAAGACATTAAGTGTACCAAATTTCAAAAATATCAGACAAAGGAATCCAATTTTAGAAGCAGTTGAATTAATTTATTTGGCAAACTTCTTCATATACATTCTTAGCTGTAACTTCTTTGCCTCACAGTTAACATAGTTGAAACTTGGCAAGTTTACACCCCTTCCCATAATTAATATCTCTGCCATCTTTCAGAAGGATTTGATAAAGGGCCCTGGTGGTATATAAGCAATTAACTTATAAATGTATGTCTGACTGTGACATCTTTGTAGTCCGACCAATGTACATGAAATTTGGCATGACTGTATCTCACACTTCCATGATAATCTCTATCAAATATCAGGAAGATATGATAAAGGGTCCCAATTTTATATGCCTCCACAGCATATACAGAGGAAGAGCCCATGCCAGGGATTCTCTTATGTGTCACTGTGGTGTAAGATCTGTTTGTGATGAGAATTGGCAAGCAGAAATATCAACCAAATATCCTCATTCTGTGCTGTGACCATCCCAAAATCTCTCCCCCACTTGTTACTGGGAAGTCAGAAGCATCTGTTTAGGAAAGAGTCAATACAGATTCTCTTATGTCCTCTGTCGGTGCTGCAGGATGTGATTGTGATGACAATTGGTCTTCTGATTGCTGGGATGCTATCCCCAAAGTCCCAGTTATGTCCCTTATGCCCGCCTCAGAGCCGTCCCCCTATGCCCACCTTGAAGCCATGACCAATTGGTCCTGTAAAACTAGAAGCATGCAGTAATTGGCCAATGAANTTTTGGGTTGCTCCACATCCTCCCTCCTACAGTCTCCCTCACCCTGCCATGCCAGGTGCCTGCCTCTGACTGACACTGCATGTGCTTGCTATCTATCTATCTATCTATCTATCTATCTATCTATCTATCTAGAGAGAGAGAGAGAGAGAGAGAGAGATAATTAACAATAATAATTGTCTTCAAGGGGACAACTTCAATTGTTTATAATATCAGGGCCCTTTATCAAGTTGTCCTGTAGTTTGGCAGAGATGACAGGGAAGGTATGTGATACATTCCTGCCAAATATCTTGTAAACAGGATAGAATCTAAAAATGTTACAGCTGGAAATGTATGTTCACTTTAATGTCTTATACCATCAGGATCCTTTATCCAATCTTTCTGAAAATTGGCAGGAGTATTAAGCTTTTGGAGAGACACAATATTCCTATGTTTAATGAAAATTGAATGGAAGATAAAGAAGTTGTAGCCATGAATGTGTATAGAGTTTTTCTTAAAATCACAACATTCAATTGCTTCTAAAATTGGTTCCCTTTATCTAATCATTTCAGTAAATGGTACATATAGTGCCCTCCATTGGGGGTACTATCTCCTTAAGTTTCATCAGAATAGAATAAGAAACAAAAAGCTTTAGTCAGAAATACATTTTTCAGTATTTTCCCTTTATTTCAAACACAAAATGTCATTTTCATTTCTATTTTTGATATTATTATTTGTCATTTTTGGTTTTGCAACAACGATAATGAAAATGACAATTTTCATTATCGTTATTGTAATAACTAAAATGACACACACACCCCTATCCGCAGATAATCTGGATAGACCTACCAGCTACAACCCCCACCTTGGCTCCTGAAAGCAGCCTTGAGAAAGACCCAGGCAGTGCCACACACCCCAGTGGTCATCAGACTGCTGAGCACCTTGACCCCAAGCCAGCCACTGACACATGGTCATGTCCTTTTGAGAGCTTCGTGCCATCATATTGCTTCCCAGGGGTTAGGGCCACAACAGAAAGGGGGCAGGAAAGCTTTTCCTCCCCTGCCCCCCCTCCACTTCCCAATGTGCACCATTAGCCTGATAAACATTCTGGCAGTGCCCCCAATAAACAAATCATTTAAACGTGCTGGAAAGTGTCATCAGAAGGTCGGTAGAGGGAATGTACATGCAAATCAGGCACAGCTTGGTCATGTGAGAATGCCCAGTGGAGATGACTAAAGCTTTTATGTGCATTTGCAAGGGCAATGGACCAAGGTGCAAAATCCACCTTTGTCAATCGCCCTTTTAAATGTGCATAAAAGCTTCATCACCTGCCAACGGGTATTGCGACGTGATCAAAGCTGCACCTGATTTGCACGTGCGTTCTCTCTCCTGACCTTCTAAGGACACTTTCCTTCACATGTGAATTATCCCACAGACATTGCCAATATATGAGGGGAGGGTACCTGTCATGGGGAATTGGCATCAACTACCCAGGAGGAGACTGGAACTCCTGACTGAAAGCCAAAAATCCCTGTGTCTACTGGCAGTCCCTGTCTATTTCCATACCTAACAAACGGAAGTGTTGTGAAAACTGGCTGCCTTGTCCCTAGCCACTTGAAGTCATAACATAACTATACAAAAGACTAAGCAGTTTTAATTTGGGGGTTCATGATAGGAAGCTTCTATGAATTAACAGCAACAGGATGTTACACTGAATGCTACTGCATAGTACTAAATCCCCTTCTCAATAAATAAATAAATAAATAAATAAACTAACAAAAATTACCATATGTGGCACAGGAAACATCCGTATTTTTCTGGCTTTCCAGGCTGCTGAGGCAGCATCCTCTTACATTTGATAAAAACTGCTTTGCAAAGATTGTGCCTCTTTGGATTTATCACTATCAGCATGTAGCAGTGTTTGGGCTTCCAGCTAAAAAAAAAAAAAAAATTGAAATGGAATTTTACAGTGCTTGCTTAGGGGCTTTAGTGTCAAAATGCTCTCTTAGCATCATCTAAGTCCCTAGTAACTTAGCCCTGGAATCTCTTAGCATTGACACCAACCCCCCATTCCATTTCTACCGATATTTTTGTTTTCCTGCTAGCTGTTTATTTTTCACTGCAGTTTATCCTTCGGACAACAGGATATTTAAATAAGTGCAATTCAGTGATTAATGAACTGTATGCACCAGCTGAGAGGAGAGGATACAACCAAAAATGCAGATTTCTGAGGAAATCTTTACATGACAAATGAAGGCACACTGTGAATCCAACCTTCAGAGGATAGCCCTAAATTAGCATCCTCAGTCCTTTTTACATCAAGGCCATAACTTCTGTCTGAGGTACTTATTAGGTTAAACACCTGTCACCTGCAAGCCCACAGTAGCAATTGACTGACCTGCAGTGATGTCACAGAACATTCAGAATCATCATGCCCACTCTGAAGTAAGAGAAAGGGTACACTCATGCCATAAGTGTTCATGTGCGTATGTGTGTGTGTGGCTGGAGGTTTAGCCTTTACTTAATTATTGTTCCTCATTGCCTGTTACAGATTTTTCTTCACATCTTGCTCAAATGATGCTGGCCAAATCTTTGGCCATAGGTGGCTATTAGCATCCCATTTTATCTGTGTCCATTATTGTATGTCCTATTTTGTTGAAAGTCAAGGAGACGGGTGAACTCATCTTCCTCTGCATAATCTTGACATTCAAATATAAGCAGGAATGTGTATAAGGAGGATCGTGCTGCCAATGCATTAACAATTGGCACTTGAGAGAAAATCTTTAAATAAGTGAAATCATCATCATCATCATCATCATCATCATCGTTTGGCAGCTATACCTTGCCTAGAGCTAAGTTATAATATATCTGGCAGGTTTCCTGCCATCCAAGCAGATGACCAGCTGAGAGACAATGTGTTCATCAATTATTGTTGCAGAGGGAATGATTCCCAGTGGATAACATTAGAAGCATTCTTCATTCTGCGCTTACTGACCTGTGGCCAAGGGCTGTTCCATTCCAATAGTGGATTAAGGGCTTATTTGCGTAACCTTATTTCAGTGTGGGCCGTGACACAAACCCACATTCTGCATGGTATGTGAAATTCTTACCATTCCTATACTTCTCGATGATTGCCTGTTCTCTGCCATCTGATGTAAGGGGTGGGTCATGGAAATGCAGTTGTGTGAATGAACTGCTGTGGGTCAAAGGGAAAAAGGTTAAGGAGCAAGGGGTGAGTCTGCAAAATGAAAGGTGTTGTGTGAATGAGTGAGGGTTCACAGTTTCTCCATGGGAGCTGATGTGGTCAGATTGAACTGAAAGTGCTGGGAAGGATCAGGACTTGAGAGATTCTCTGGAATCCAACCTTCATCTTAGTAGCTGAGGGGAATAGCCCTAAATTAGTATTAGGATTCAGACAGGTTCCTAGTAAGGACTTTTAAGAAAGGGTAGAGAGACATGTGGCGGTGGCCTGAGGCAACCTGGGGAGGAAAACTGCGGCAGACACAGTAAGTTAGGCTGCTGAACAAACATGTCCATAGCCAGGCCACTGAGGAGGGTGGGGAGAATCAGGAACATGCAACTTCCCCCCCCTCCCCATGCTGAGCCAAGCGCCCTGCCCTCCACCATGATGGGCAGTCATGGTGGCCAATGACAGGCAGTCATGGTGGCACCGGGTTGGTGGACCAGAAACAGATGTGCTAACCCACTTTCACCCAGTAAGGTGGGCCTTAGCCAGGTTGTGACATTGGAGGTTTTCTGAAGTCAGAGCCCAGGCTAGCCACTGACACAGCTTGTGGCACCTGTGCACACATGCAGGTGAGGTCTGGTCCAAAGCGGGGCCACCGTTGCATCTCTTTTTACCCACAGTTATGCCAATTTGCATCAGTTGAAAATTTAACCCTTTAAAAAAAATATATTAAAAAATAGAAGTACACTTAGGGGTCAATCTGGTCAAGAGATATAGCCTTTTTAGAATGTGTGCACAACCCCTGGTGTAAGCTTTGGATTATTCAAATTGGTATAACATAGAATTCGAGAGCTGTAAAACTGGAAGGGACATCTACTGCAACCCCTCCCCAACATAACCTATGTCTAAAGCATCCCTGACAAATGCCTTCTGGAAGGTCTACAGGAAAGGAGATTCCACAACATTCCTAGGCAGCTCATTCTGTTGTTGAACTGTTCTAACAGGACATTTTTGCTAATGTTTAACCTAAACCTATAACTTTAAACTCATTGTTTTTCATCACGACAGCCACCTCCTGAGGATCTGACGTATGTTTTGTCCTATTGGTTCAACTGCAAAATGTTGATGCGTCTGTATCCCTGGTAGGGATGTGCGAACACGGTTCAGAAGTTTGGAGCTCAGTTCGGACTTGAATAGTTCGGTTGACCGAACCGAACTTTCAAACCAAACTCGAATTTGACCAAACTGTTTGGTCGAATCTGAATCAGCTCGGAAGGCCAAAAAAAATGGTTTTGAATGTACGAACTCGGTTCAGAAGTTTGGAATTCAACCAAACTCCAATAGTTCCATTGACCAAACCAAACTTTCGAACCGAACTCGATTTTTGAACAGAACCGAATTTCCGAACTCAGTTCTGTTCACACATCCCTAATCCCTGGTGCATGATTCTCACAGCTACCAAGCATCTTTAACTCCTATTGGGTGTCTCAGCTAGATTTCCCACCCAAGGGGTTGTAGGCACATGCTCAAATCCTAAAGTCTTCCAGAGCAATATCACTTCCCCCTGCTCTTACCCTACTTCATGTCATTAAACCAAACATAATGGGTATTTTCACATGGACGTGTAGTGCACAACCCTGAAGCAAATCAGGGGGTGCACACCCACATCTGTCCACTTGCAGCCACTCCTGGGCCCGTTTAAAAAAGATACTGGGGCCCACAGTCCCCCTGTGTGGCACCCCTCCCCCACACCTTATCATTGTGAGCAAATAACCCGCAACCCTCGGCTGAGAGCGGGACTTCAGCCAGCAGCCATCCGCCAAGCAGGTGAATGACAGTCCCTCCTCCAGCTGCTGCCCCAATGTGGGGCTGTCCACTCTGCTGACAGTGCTCCGGGATATTGCAGAGCACTGCTGGCAGGGCAGCCTCGGAGCAGGGACATCCTGCCTTGCCTCTGCTCTGCCTCCACATCTGCCAGGCCACCTTTAAACAAATGACCCACCTGGAGGTGAGATGGGGCAGAGGCAGGACAGGTGTCCATGTGAAGACACCCAGTGTGACCAATACACTCCTCGCAATGAAGTGATGCTACTGACAGTCCAAGGCTTTCCCAAAATCAGAAGTCAGATCATAAAACACCATGTGATTACCTTAAAAATTGTAAGATATCAGCATATTAAGCAGAAGTTGAGATTGTCATTATAATCATATGATTCCATTTTAGGGGAAATGTCTATTATGGAGAAGCTTGCTATCAAGCTGTCGGAGTTAGTGACACTGATGACAGAGGCAGCTTGAGGGATAGGCAACAAGCTAGGGCCTCATTGCTGAAGCAGCTCTGCAGCTGCTCTTAAAGAAAATATTTTATAAAAGAACACATGTACATTGGTATGTCACAATGGCTACTCCCCACAGCCATACAACACAAACTAACTAGCTACTATATAAAATCAGAAACAGATCCAAAATGTATAAATGGAATTCGATCTTTACGGATTAAATAATATATCCAAATTGGAATTTAAAAAAAGAAATTATAAATGATCTGCTATAAAACCCAAGCCATTTCAGGCATACAAGCACCCTTCTTCAGGGGTACACTTTTTTTTTCTATAAAAGCAAAAAAATAGACAACAATAAACATGTAAATATCACAATATAACAAAAAAGAATATATAATATACAAAAAGACATTGTACAAGGATTAACATAAATTATATTAATTTAATATAATTATTAATGATGTTAATTATAATTCTCTCCCCAAGGCCTGCACGGAACCTCAGAAACCACCATTGTGGCTCAGCTCTGGAGAAAGAGGAAGGGACAGGGCTTAAAAGCTGACCAGCTGGGGTGAGTTTAGTTCCATCTAGCCTAGAAGAGAGGGAGATCAGGAGCAGGCAGGACTAAACTAAAATTTCAGCTCTAGCAGGTCTCACATCTCAGTGGGCCAGCCCTAGGCATGTGCAGCATGTGCAGTCGCACATGGCCCCACCCACACCAACATGGGCCCCGCTCTTATGGGAAGCAGCCCTTCAATTATGTAAATCAGGTCCTGCATCAAGACTTTGCATATGACCATACAAATCCGGGGCCAGTCTTGCCTAACTTTGTGCCTCAAGGAGCCCCAACTAGTGTATCTACTCAAAATATAAGATCCCTAGGGATGGGCAAACGTGGTTTGGAAGTTCAGAGTTCGGCCCAAACTCAAACTGTTCGGACGACCGAACTTGAACCTGAACCAAAACGCGAACATACCGAACAAACCGAACACCAAACGGCGAAATGGCCAAACAGTTCGGTCAGTTCGGATCACGTTCGGATGAGTTCGGGTGGCAAAAAAAGGTTCACTGGAAGGTCAAACATGACAGGGAGGTGTCAGTCACTGAGGAGCAGACTTTCAGGCACCAGGGGTGGAGAGGCTTGCAAGAAACGAAACTAATTATTTGCCTCCCCACTTCCCAACACCTTCTGAGCTAGTCACTGTTCCTGAACAGCAGGTGTTGAGTAGGATTTTTAGATTGCTTTAAGTTTCATTTCACTTCACTTTTGTAATGAAATGAAACTTAAACCATAAACTGAAACCTTGTGTTATGCACTGTACAGACTCACTGAGTATGTAATGTATGTATTTCACTACAGACTCCTCTTCTATTTGTGAAGATTCCCCTCCATCCCATATATATCCATATATATAATCCATATATATGGATATATATGGATGTGTGTATATATATATATATATATATATATATATATATTTGGATATGGGATAGATAGATAGATAGATAGATAGATAGACAGACAGACAGACAGACAGACAGACGGTTTTAGGAGTTACCTTAGTGATAGAGATAGCCTTAGTGATTTAGTTTTAGTGTTTGTAGGAGTAGGTCTGTGTACTTATTAGATAATCCATTTACTTCATAGCATTTAGAATAGTTAATAGCAGTTAGATTTAGTGTAGACATATATATATAATATTAGATTTAAAAAAATAAGAAAACCCCATATAAAAACCAAAAAACCAAATAAAGAACAAAAGAAAACCCAATAAAAAACCAAAAAATCATAAAACAAAAAAAACCCCATAACACTACTTTCCGAACGGCCGAACGGCTGAACCGAACAGCCGAACAGTCGAACCAAACAGCCGAACGGCCTAATCGAACAGCCTGTTCGGACGAATGAACCGAACAGCCGAACCCGAACTCGGCGAACGAACCGAATGAACGAACCGAACAAACGAACCCGAACCGCGATCTGTTCGCCCATCCCTAAAGATCCCATTTCTGTGTAGTGCCTCACAAAACAGTACAATCTTCCCAGTGGCTAGCCCTAACTAAGGTTGTCTTTAAATAAACAGAGCTCAGGAGAGGGTCCATGTCTGCTGAGTGGTATAGCCATGAAGCACCCATGCACGTGAAGTGATTGGGGAGGGGTTCTAATGGGCGACCACTCCATGACCACACAGGCCACTCCCGCTGCCACTGACCCGCCCCTGAAACAACTGATACAAGCAGCTGCTACCCCCTTAAGAGTTTCCGGTATGGCTGGGGACTGGATGGGGAGTCAGTGGAGACACCAACCTGTCTGCTGTCATGGGTGGGCACCCCAGTTCAAATGGGCCAGGAATGCATGGGCACCTCTCCCCACACATCATTGCACCTTCCTCCTCATGGCACAATCCAGCTTTTCCTCTGATGCAAGATGGTTCACAGGAGCGTGCCGCCACCCACACCACCTTCACATGAGTGCTCAGGTGGGTGGCCATGCATGGTACCATCTCGTTTAAGAACACCCTAAGATAGAGAATCCCATTCACTTCAATGAAACTTGTGCCACTGGGAAACTACATGCTAGTTTCTTGGAGGATGATGCTCTTATTTAACTAAAAACTGTAAGGAATTTAAATGGGAACAATTAAGGTATCATCAGTGAGGAAGTGGGCATGCATTTTAAATGTATTCCTAATAGCATTAGTCTTCCTTAGCCATCTACTTAAAATTTTTAATGAATAATTAACTATGCAGTTCTCCAAAGCGTCATACTGTAATCCTTAAAAGCACTGCACCAAAGCATGCCCTATTCATTCAGCTCAAGCTTGCAAAAGCATAGCACTTTGAGTATCAGAACTACCAATTCCATGTATATAGCCCTTGTAAGGGCACAAAACACTTAACAATCATTAGGTCATTCGTGCTTACAACATGCCTGTGGTACAGATAAGTCAGTATTGTTATTCTTAATTTACAGAGGAGGCCTAGAGATAGTGACTTGTGCTAAGTCACCCAGTGCATCCATGGATAAGTATTTGAGCTTCAGTTTACAGAGCTAGTTAAAGAAATCCCAGAGGCACAGGTTTTGGGTTTGTCTGCTATCTGCAAATATGTATTTTGGTCTGAAGCCACACATAGACTCTGTGGGTGTTTGAGCACCTACTGTAATTCAAGTCCATCTCTCCCTCTTGGTAATTATTGTATTTATTTATTTATTTATTTCTAAAACTTCGCACCCTCCTGCCAATAATGGATTGGAGCAGGTTACAAAATGCAAAAAACATAACAGAATTCAGTAAAATATAAATAATAAAATGTCATAAATATTTAAAACACCAAGCAGAACCAGTCCAGGAAAAAAAACACTCTACCATCTCATCCCCAACCCTCTCACCCCACTCCCTCTCCAAACGCCCACAAAAGCAGCCAGGTCTTGTATCTCTTCCGAAAGGAGAGGAGATCTGGGGATAGGTGGACATCTGCCAGTAGAGAGTTTCACATCCTTGGTGTGGCCACTGAGAACGCCCACCCCATCGTCGCCACCCGACACACACGGGGGACTTCAAGGAGGGCGTCCCCAGCCAACAGCAGGGACTGATTCATGACCCGGTGTGTGTGTGTGCGTGTGTGAGGCGGTCCCGCAAGTAGGTGGGCTCTAGGACATGTAGGTCTTTATAAGTAAGAATCCACACCCTGAATTGGGCCCAGAAGACTATAGGCAGACAGTGCAGTGCATGAAGAACTGGTGTTATATGTTCCCTGTGATCTGTCCCTGTCAGGAGACAGGCTGCTGCATTCTACACTAGCTGCAGTCTCCGAAACATTACCAAGGGTAGCCCCATGTAGAGCGCGTTACAACAGTCCACTCTTGAGGAGATGAAGGAATGGACAATAGTGGTAAGGTCAGAGTCTGAGATATCCGACCGCAATCACCAAATTAGATGCAGCTGACAAAAGACACTCCTCGCCACAGCTGCCACCTGAGCAGCCACGTAGTGCAAGTCACACTCCCAGACTCTGAGAACCTGGGGAACCAGAGGAGGGTAAACCCCTTCAATGATGGGGGTCTCCCACAACCCTGGCCCCCCAGCTCTGCCCACCAACATCACTTCCATCTTGTTGGGATTCAGCTTCAGACAGCTCATCCTCATCCAATCACCCACATCTGCCAGACACCATGTAAGCAACGAGACTACTAGGCCTGAGTCAGCTGAAAATGAGAGATAGAGTTGGGTGTCATCAGCATATTGATGACACCAAACCCCCTCACGACCTCACCCTGCAGTTGCATATACATATTGAACAGGAGAGGGGACAGAATAGAACCTTGTCGGACCCCACACCTACAGTTCCGGGGAGACGAAGGAAAGTCCTCCAGAACTACACGCTGAGTTATTCCAGTCAGGAACTAGTGGAACCATTCAAAAACAGTCCCACCCACCCCAGCTTGGTCCTGCAAGTGAGTCCCCAACATCTTGGTCAACCGTGTCAAAAGCTGCCGACGGATCTAATAGGATCAGGGTCGAATGCCCCTAATCCAGCTCGCGGCGAAGGTCCAAGGCCACAGTCACAGTCCCAGCGTCATAACCTAGACTGCGAGGGATCCAGAAAACCAATGCGATCTAGGTGCCCCTGAAGCTGAAGCGACACTACCCGTTCAATAACCTTCCCTAAAAAGGGATTATATAACATACAGCAGGAATATAACTTACTGGAAAGTTTCGCCAGAGTTTGAAATGAATGTTCCAGGAGTCTATGTTTTCAATAATTTCCTTGTGTAATGATATGTGAAATATGTAATATATTATCCAGCAACTCAGTGTCACTGGGTGCAGTATGGAGTTTCAGACAAGGGTGGTTTCTGGTAAATAAAGCTAGATCAAGCTGGGATATTGATTATTCATCTGCGCAGGAGCCTTTCTGTGTGAGTAGCAATGGGATCAGCTATCATATGTCATCCTTACCAGTACCACAATATATTATACTTCACTGCTCTTCCATCTAGGATTGCTACCTGCCCTGTTTTAACCTGAACAGTCCAGGAATTAGGAGTTACATCTGGTATCTAGGCTGGGATGCCAAGTGCCCTGAAACTGAAGTCCTGACATGGCATCACAATCTGGACCCTCAACCCCCTTATGCTCCTGCACCCACTCCATACTTGACACAGCATGCATGCCTCCTTATCTAGATTCAGTCCCACCAACCTGCTCTTCTCCTATCTTGGATCCACAGCCTATAGCCCCAGGCCCAATCTATAACTCCCAAAGGCCACATCATGCAAATACATAGAGGGGAAGCACCTGCCACAAGCCCCAAATTTTATTAATAAAAACTCATGATTTTTAAATCATTCTTATGGTTTTGGACTTTGTCTTATTTTTTATTTTTAACATTTGTGGTATTACTGTTACAGTGATTAGGGCTAGAGGTTGTATTAAAAACAACCTTCCTTTTAAGATTAACTATGATACTATGATTCCATACACCTGCACTTACAGAGCTTCTATGCGTTCTGGTGCAAGATTTGACTGATTCCTTGAGTTTGAAAGAAAGTTTGAGAGCTCTGAGTCAGCTCCTTCTGCTCTTGTTTCTCCCTAAGCAGCACTGTCAGAGTTCAGCACGGCAATCTCAGACAAAGCTATCTGTAGAGAAACAGTAGAGCTGCTAAAGATGTTATCATTTGGATTAACACACTCAATTTTAACTGGGGGAAGGCTGTGCTCATAGGGAAAAAAAATAATAAAGACGAAACTGCTGGAACAGGCATGATGAGATAGCTGAATTCTTTCAAGGCTGCAGGATTTATTACTGTAAATGACACCTCCAAACCACCCATCCACCTGGAGTGTTTATGAATGATCCATTCTGTGATTTTAGCCTGCACACAAGGAGTACCCACCATTAATAGCAGCTGCAGACCAATCCATCCTAAATGTTAGATTGACCAGGGAGCCAAGGTGAAGTCAGGACTCAGGAGATGATCAGCTAGAACAGAGTTGTGCTGTGAGTAGCACGGATAAAGTTTCCTGTTTTAAGTGCTGGAATATCCAGGCTGAATTCTGGGGCCAGTGAATTTGCCTGCTTTGATTCACATCTGATGTAGAAGATACCCATTCCTGTTTTGCTGGATTTCCACTTTGAATATTTTGGTTTGGTTATTTTGGTTCAGTCATGGCAATCACTTCAGTATTTCAGTTAGTTGAATAATTTCAGTAGCACCAAAATGAAGTTATACAAAATGACTGAAATAACCAAAACATGAAAATAAACAAAGTATTCAAAACAAGATAGTCAAATAAGTGGATATGCGAATAGCCATTTTGATTGTGGGTACCAATCTGGACATTCAGATAGCTTTCTGAAAATATGACTATACCTGCAATACAAAATCGGCTATTTGCTTCAGCTTTAGTTTTAACCTAAGAAGACTACAGCATCCAGGACATTCATTTCTGTAGTTCTTTCATGTCGAGCCCTGTGCGAGAGAGATTGAAAGAAAGACTAGTTGCACTCCCTGGCTCGGAAATCACTCATCCAGGCATGTGTACAAATCAGCAGGCTTTTATTTTGGAGTCCCCAAACGATCATAATAGCAAGATGTCCCTCAGGGGGTCCTGCTCTGCCATGGTTCACGTCTCTCCTCTTATCTTCACAGCCTACTATTTCAGGACCTTGGAGACATCCCAAGCTACTTCTCCCTAGGAGAAATTCTTCCCTCTCAGTGTCCCAGTCAGCACTGACTCTCTTAAAACCTTCCCTGGCTTTATACCCCCTCTCTAGGGGTGGGGACACAGTGATGGACAGGACAGGTTAAAGGGACTACGGCCTGTTTCATCACAAGCTCCCACTACACTGGTGTATGCCACCTCCCTGGGTCAGGTTCTAAACACTCCTATTTTGTCATCTTGAGCCTCCCATACTGATCTCTCCCCACTCACCTTCTTATGTGTCTGGTAAAAAGTCATAGAATCAAACACAGCCAGATTTTGTCAGGTGAAAGTGATGAAATTTGTAATATGAATTGGAAACCGCACCCAGGCAGCTTCAAAAGAAGGTTACACTTTCTTTATAGGTGAAAATATCCTTTTGACATCAGCTATAGTTACTACTGCTAAGAAGTCCTGGCAGGATTAGGACTTGGGCTAAGCACCAGCACTTGTGTACATAAGGAGGTGTAAACCCAATTAAGCCCATTGAAAAATCTTTAAGGAACAGGGAACCCTCAGAAGGGAGAACGAACAGGAAAGGACAGAAGCCTCCAGAGAACACTGGAGAGAGCCAGAGGCTGCTCAGAAGGAGAACATTGGTCATATGAGAATTGGGGGCCTGCAACTCAGTCACCCCATGAAGGCATGTGTAAAAGGAACATACTCGTCAAAAAAAAGACAAACAACAAAGCAATAGTGGCCCAAAAATGCACAAACAAAAGCAAAAAAGCCACTTGATCAATAATGAGAATAAATTTAATAAAACAATCTCTATATAAATCATACTCAAATGCAACAACATTTTAATTATCTGTGTTGGTCCCAAAGTAAATCAACATATTTTATCAAAATGCTGAACCTGATTTATACATAAATGCAACATCTTCTAAAACACACTCATGATACATATATAAATAATGAGTTGCTATTTAAAACAGTAATAAAAAAATCTTAACCCAACCCAACGCGTTTCGGGAAATTCCCTTCTTCAGGGGTATTTTTTTATGCAGTGAAAACCTTTTAACAAGGCCTGCCACCTTAGCTTTATATCAAGGTTGATCCCAGAAACATGTATATGATGTATCTGAGAATGATTGATATGTGGTATAGTTATTTGATTCTTATATACCACATTCCCAAGTCAGCTATCATGTATGTAAATACATTCGCTTATCCTTCTCTGAAGACTTCCATTCTTCTAATCTATATATTTAGACCAGCTTAGACCATCCTTTTACTCACAGTCAGAGAATGGATTTGAGTAAAAGGATGGTCTAAGCTGATCTAAATATATGGGTTTTGCTAAATATATGGGTCTAAAGCTGATCTAAATATATGGGTTTTGCTAAATATATGGGTCTAAGCTGGTCTAAATATACGGGTTTTGAGGCTGGTGGGTCACTAAGGCCGGCCTTTAGACCTATAGGTCTAAAGCTGGTCTAAATATATGGGTTTTGCTAAATATATGGGTCTACGGTGGTCTAAATATATGGGTTTTGAGGTTGGTGGGTCACTAAGGCCGGTCGGCGAGCATAGGGGCGGAGCCTAGCCTAGGGGCAGAGCCAGGATAATGGTAGGCAGAGCCAATGCCTGCCCAAACAAATAGGCCTTTTCTCAGTTCGAGTAGTGTGGTGCCTGGCTGGGTACTCTTAATTAAAATACTCACTTTCCTGTTTCACTGAGATCCCCTTGGCAGGGATAAAATAAAAAGGAAATAAAATAAAATAGATTAGAATAAAACAAAGCTTTTCAAATAAATCATAAGAAAAATAAAATAAATTCTTCTTACCTTTCCAGTGAGCTGCAGGGGAGAAGGGAGATGTAAGTCTGGCATGGAACCAAAGTAGTCCCATCACATAGAACCAGCACCCCTTAGCTACTACGTTGTACCCCAAGTAGTCAATCGCCAGTGCAACCACACAGCCCCTTTCCCCAACAACGATAGGTGACAGCTCCAGGGCACAGAATAATGTCCTCTGCCAATAGACACCTCCCTAAATTAAACACTGCTATCGAACATGAACAGATCACATGTGGAAATTAAGAACACCAACTTTATTTATACAGTCCCCTCGCCATACCCATAACCTTCAGAACACAACTATTAGAAAATTTATAAATACTTACATAACTTATCAGAACACTTAACAAAAACCTCCTTAAGATTTCAATACATATGGCAGGCGGGGAGCAAGCACTGAACCAGAGGTAATTTAAGAAAGCATTACTTTGTAAACTGAAAGAACAAATCACTGCTTATTAGGTGTGGGAAACCGGTAGAATCCGGTATCCGATAATGCCGGTATCGGGCGTACTGGCATTATCGGATTCGACCCGGTAATCCGGACCGGGTACCGGATTCAGGGGTACCGGATTTTTTTCTTACATTGCAGCCATTTAAAAATGGCTGCAATGTAAAAAAACTGCCCCAGCAAAAATGTTTTTTTCAAAAAAAACCTCCCCGAGTCCAGGCTGCGCGGGTGGAAGGGGGGACACCCCCCACCCACCCTGCCCAGCCTGGCTTTTTGTTTTAAAAAAGAGTAAGAGTGACCCAGAGGCGAGGCGAGGCGAG